>MU388871.1:0-280672 GCA_022578795.1 Xylariaceae sp. FL0255 | reverse complement strand
GAAAACGCGTTCTTTGTTGATGGGGTCTACGGGAAATGAGCTAATCAAACTGTTGCAAAGGGGGGGGTGTTGCAGAGGGTGGTCAAAGCGGTTAGACGAGGCTACCTAGTATTTTTCACCTCCCTATTTTCCTAGCCAATTTGCCTGTACTGAGCACCAATCTGTCTTTTCTAAGGTTCAAACTTGGGATATCCGCGACGCTTTTGCAACGATAAAATGCAAGCCGCCTCTAAACATCTCGACTATTATATAAGAAATCGGCTTCCTTACGATTACGTTAAACAACATCGAAAGATAGGCCAACCCCGATAGCACTATAAGCCGTAGATGAGCATCGATTGGTCGTGTCATCGGAAGCACGACAAGGCATTCTGATATTTATCTGAAACTCGCAGCCATAGTGGCTGTGTCAGGCGCTTTTCAAGTCAAGAGGTCGAAGACGGAAGGGGTATGAACCTGACAGTGTGGTTGGTGGCTGTTGCAATTCAACTCTCCAGCTTTTAAGCCCGCACGCCCAGCGCCGACCAGACAATATACAGGAGTCTCCGATTGGAAGCTTGTAATGACGTATTTCGATACCCGTCAGGTAGATAGACACCTTTAGCAATTCTCATATTCATCGGTCTTGAAATGCTCGCCAGATGTTCCTAGGAGATGAAGTATTGGAAAACGCGGGCGGCAGGATGATATATCGATTTTGGGTGAGATGGAGAGAAGTAGCTTTGAGTTCCGCCAACCCTTTTTTCATATTGGGTTAGTTGATGCCGGATGCCCGTAGCTTTTGCTGGGCCCTTGTGCCTACATATTTCCTGAAGTCGAGATCTACCTAGGTACCTACTCGGTACTTACTGCCAAGAAACGTCGACACCATAGTCAGAATCATCGTCATCATCATCATCATCGTCGTCGTCGTCGTCGCTGATCACCATAACAACCTTAGCACGCCTGGTCTTGCAACCTCGCTCACTTGTTCTGCGTCGCTTCGAGTTCGGCTCCCCAATCTCATCGCCACTTCCACTATCCGCCATCTCTCTTACCCGTCTCTTGAGTCTCACCACATTCGTCCTCTTCGTCAGCTCATCCCACGTCTCACCGAGCCACTTCTGCACGACCGCCACCCCTTTTTCGTCACCCGCCCTCTTGCCCGCATATCTATAATTCGGGTTGGCCCCTTTCTCGAGAAGAAAGCGGGCGAACTGGGCCGAGGCCTCGGAGGTCTTCAGCATCGCCTTGTGAAGCGACGTCCTGCCTCGGTGCACCTTCTTAGATCTTCTCTCATAATCACTCATCTCCCGGACTTTCGTCCTCGGGGCAGGGGGCCACTCGTTCGCGACGATCTTCCCGCTTTTCCCACGGGGGAAGTCGATTGGCGCGCCGAGTCGGAGCAGCTCTTCGGCCAGTCGAATGGATTTGGATGACTTTCCGAGCTCCGTGAGCGACCAGCCCAGGAAGCGGGGGTTCAACACCGGAACGCCGAGGGTTGCGATCAGTCGGCCCCAGGTCTGGACGAGACGCTCTTCGTGCACGGCGCTCCTGCTGGTCGCGTAGAAGGCCGAAGCGGAGAAGAGGATGGATCTCTTGTAGTGCAGCGGGATCAAGGTCTTCGCTGGTCGAAAGGCCTCGGGGTCGAAATAATAGGACGCGTCGGTGATGTCTGCTTTTACCATGCACGTCGGGCTTAGTACGAAGTCTTCCCACGCGGCATACATGTCGTCCGAGCTGGTCTTGAGCAAGTAGCTGGCCGCCAGGTTGTAGTTAGCCTGGTCCATGGAAGCGAACCCGTCGAGCAGCCATCTCCACAGCGCGACGCTGCTCCCTTGCGCGATGGTCCTCAGGAACTCGTGCGTCTCCACGCTGTAGATGGACCAGGTCTGTCTATCTAGCCTGTTCGTACCCACGAGGATCTTCACCATCTCCAGCGACCCCATCTTCGCTGCGAGGTTCCGCGCGCTCCACATCGGCCTGAGGTTTTTCCCCGAAAAACACGACATGATCTTCTGCATTTGATCCAGCCTCTTGGCGTAGGTACACTCGAGCAGCATCAGCTCCAGCTCATCTGAGGACACTTTGCCCAACGGAAGGTCGATCTGTACCGGGCGTGAGGGACTGGAGTGCTCTTTGTCGCGGTGGTTGTACATGTCTTGTTTGGAACTGAAGCCTACGTCGGCGTAGAAGCAGGAAGACACGGAACACTTCCAAGGCCGCGAGTGTATCTTCACGTGCGCGTTTCTTTCCGCGCGGCTCTGGAATCCACTGCTCATGCCACAGCCGGGGTAGATGCATCTGTATATGTGCGTTCCGTAGTGTTTCAGTAGCGCCGAGCAAGAGCATTTGTCTGCATGTGTTGTACCGGTGCACAGCAAGTTCTCTAGCTTCTGGAAGGTTTGGACCGAAACGGATGATAGAATCAGCGGGTCGAGGACGGCCCAAGTCGAACCTGTGGTGCAGATGTTAATACCCCTGAGGACAAAGTCCAAGTGGCAGAAAGGGGAGAAAGGGAACTCCAAAACCTACTGTTGCTGAATGTCCAGTCAGTCTGTCTATCATCTTGACGAAATCTCCAGGTATCACTGATCACGTCGGAAACATCGTTATCTCCCCAATCAAGATCGTGGTAGACTAAGTCCGATTCCGTCTCATGGTGCTCAAATTTGTCATTCTTCAGTTTCCGCAGTACTCGAATGATCAAATCAACCAGTTCTGTGTACATTGACGTATCATGTTGCATGTCTCTGCCGGAACGAGTCACTAAAGCAACCCATTGACTTGACGCGAATGACTGCAATCGATATTTGCCTGCGACTAGATCGGCACTCAGCTGTTCATTGGAAATGTTCAGCTGGAAGATATCGGACGAGATGTAGTGCAATATCGACATTGTGAGCTCGTAGCGAGCATCTATTTCCCGGATGGAACCTTCGATAGCTGAGCTGAAGATGTATCTTTCATCTCCGTCAGCATTGCCGCGGCTATTTGACTGTATGATGGAAGCTTAACTTACTCTTTGGCGGTGAAGTGTACGAACTGCGGAGTCTCGTCTACAATCTCCAGGATAGGGCCACATATGCGCACGAAGTACACGCTGGATATGACAGAAGGACACAGATTGGACGCTGGGTCAATCAACAGTGCCTGCTCCAACTCGTATCTAGTCATGGGTGTTGAAGAGCATCCAATCCAACCCAGTATGGCCCTGGCTTTGCGACGCAGAGCGGGTGGTAGACCATTTACCTTGGAAATTATTCTTCCGTAACTAGACGACATGAGTAATGGCTCTCTAATCGATTAATGGAGGGTAGGGTTATGTATCTTACGCATCGTTCAGATCACGGGGCAGAACCGTAAGTTCTCGCTCGATCTCCTCAACACTCGTAAGCTGCTCAGCATTGTCTAGCACAATTCTGGCGTATAGAAACATTCCTAAAAGTCGAGGATTAGAAACTAGATAAGTGATACACCCCACAGGGTTGAGCCAATGTCAATGAAATTAGAAGCACTGTACCATCTGCGCGAGTAGCGATCGGAGCCAGAAGAGCCTGGATCTTGTCTTGAGCCTCTTGACCAAAGTCACACTGATCCATCCAGTCTCGACATCTCTGCTGAACATATTTCTGGATGCTGGTGGAGTTTTTCTCATCCACTCGGATGCCAGTGGCTTTGGTAGTCAGAATCTGGGCGATATCGTCTTCCGCCCGGCTACTCAAAAGTATTCTGATCCCAGGACTGGAGACGAGCCCCACCAACTGGTGCAGTAAGATTCTTCGTTCCACAGCCTCAATCTCGTCGAGCCCGTCGATGACTATATAAATCGGCCCGGAGGCTGCCAGCAGCGTTTTGAGAAGTTCTGAGACGTAGTCGGTGCTACAGGCGAGTTCCCTCGTGTTGGATTCAACCACAACAGCCTGCGCCTCTTTGTATTCAGAGGCTAGTTGGAATGTCAGGGACTGAAGAATGGACCGCGCTGTAGTACTGCTTTGGTGCATATGGCTCGCGAACACAAAGAGAGCATTGTGACTCGCGCGAGCTCTTTTTAGGGCAGCAGCGGCCAGGAAAGTCTTGCCTGCTCCTGGTATACCGTAGAACCACAATAACGGTGCGGCGTGGGATTTAGTGTCAAGCCAGTCCAAGAAGCTGGTGTCTTTGAGTAGCCACTCTGCTGAGCCATTGCAGGAGCGGTTCAATAACCAATCCAGGCGATCATAGTACGTTTGGGGGGATATCTGAGTTCGCATTGCTTCGAATTTTTGGAGCTGCTGGAATTCGGTGGTCTGGTCGAAGTGTTCTAATGCCTTGGTTCGAGCCTCATGCTCGGCCCGAATATGCTGTAGCGAGACCTCATTCCTCAGCAGGGCTGTGTGCTTTTCAAGGTGCTGGACAATAACATCGATTTTTTCGAGGCGCCTGGGCCAGATCGATTCGGATATTAATCTCGGTCCTGAAATAAGTCTGTTTATTCATCCACGCACAGAGTAAGTGAGAAGCGGAAAAGTGAAACTCACTTGACATGTTGAAGAATACCAGAACTATAACATAGAACTCGAGAATGTCTCCGTAAAACAGGCTGAGCGCCTCTTTGAGCTTTTCGGAATCGGTGAAGATCTTGGTCACTTCAATGAAATGCGGCAGAGCATCGCCAATCTTTTCGAAGACGGCGCAGACAGCGTCGGAGAAGTGAGCAGCGTTTTTCGTCCATACTAGCAGCATGCGGATAGGACCCCATATCAATGCCAGGATATCCGGCTTCAGCTGCACGAAGGTATCGATCGTCGCTGCGTAGGCTTCCAATTTTCCAAGGAAACCTTTGATCTTTCCTAGATGCCGCATCCTCTGCTCTGCGTACGGCTTCTTCTGCACCTCATTGATTGTTTCCCAGACCTGCTCGACAGTAGTCGCCGAGAGCTTTTTGAATAGATCGTCATCATTCAAGATGTTCTTAAGTCTTTTCTTGGCGGGCTCAAAAGCCTGAGCTGAAGGGTCGAATGAGGACATATTCGAGACTTATCGTGCCTGTATATTTGGGTGATAGTTTTCATCAATGCATTTCTCATAATAGACTCGGGAATATGAACGTATTATCAATACTTTCTGTGTAGTAGGAGCTGAACCCGGAACGTAACCCTTGAAACGTAACCCTTGTCGGTCAACCAACTGGAGCACGTCAAGTTTCTACACATCTTCATCATCCTTGTTGACAACAACCACAAGGAATGTGGCGCAGCTGGAAGTCAATCGGCTAATGCATTCAATTGAATACAAATCACCAATGGGCAAGATCTCAATGCGCTGTAGGTTTGCAGACCCGGGGCCTCTGCTGACACGGCGTCCGTTTCAGCAATCCATAGACGCCCGATCCTCAAGGCGGCAAACCGCTACCAATGTTCAATTGAAATGTTAGCTAACTTATACTGTTAGTTGGAACTCAATTCACTATTCATCTCATTATCTAGTTCCGATTGCATTAACAATTTCCAGGGGTGTGGGACACTGATTTAGTATCACAAGGCGTTTTCTTCGTGGTTTATGGTATGGGAGGCCTGTAGACAGGGGTTGCAGACAGCCGAGCCTCTGATCGGCGCATCAGCACGACGAAACACGCCTTATCTGCGGCCTCCAAAGCTTGCACAGCCAACCTTGACAGAAGACAGTCCGAGGATCCTGTATCTCCTTTGTTTTTTGTGCTCCCGACAAACTCGAACTACCTGTAGTTCAAGTCTATTCTCATTCATCTAGGAATTCACCAATTAACGGACTTTACACTCAAAGTATGGCACTGAAAAGAAAACGGCCTGCCTCCGAGAGCATGGCACCCAAAGTTCCAGAGAAGAGATCGAAAAGGATAGCGAAAAAGTCCGTTGAACCATCATGTATCGAGATTGATGAGATCACGGAAAAGATTTCAACTACTACAGATGTCGAAATCATCGTGATCCCATCACATACTCCATCACCCCAACTGATTGTACCACAGCATGTCCAAAATGAAGATGGTGAGTAAAGTGACAGCCCTTAACATCATATAGATCATAGAACACGTAGCTAATATAGTTCGTAGAGGCGACATACTGTACCGTAGGCGAAGATTCAGTCTGTAGGATCAATAAGGCCGAAGGTAACGGTGCATCATCTTCATGTGCAAGAGCAAAGCCTTGTGTCTTGCTAATGTCCGAGAAAAGGTTCGATACTAACGAGTTACAGGCCCAGATCCTTCGGACCAACGACCAAGCTTGCCATACGACGTTTGCTTTGGATTGGTTAGGGAATCAACTCCTAAAATAATGCCCTCCCCAGCTAACGAGGTTATACAGCTGTTATTCCAAATAAAATCCATGATCTACGAAGAGGAACCACCTCCGGAAGCTGCACCTGTTCAGATTTCCTTGATAGACGACATGCTGAGTTTTCAATATGAGGGCACTGACAAGCGAGCCGGATTCCTCCTTTCGGAAACTCTGGCACGACTATTGAGAGAATGCTCAGTAACTCTGGCTGCAACCATCGGGAAGCCCAGCACGCGATGTGATTCCAAATCGACCTCCCGGTATAAATCAATCCAGAATCGACCCCTCAGTCTTCTAGTCTATGGTCTACGCTACGAGACAGAGACTGTGACTAAGATTCTAGACAGTGGCAGTTTGTTTCTGCAGCGCCCTGGGTTATCTGGATATGACAGAAGAGTCGAATATTTCAACCCTATGTATCTGATTCGACCTGGTGAGAAGATGCCGAGAATTATGGGACCCTCTGGACAAGGACATTCGGATTCCTCCGTGGTTGAAACGACAGCAGACACACATGAGCATGAGGCAGTGACCAGCTTGGCGTCTCAAATATTTGACGAGGCCAATGGGCTCAATGTCAGAACTTCCCGAAACTTGAAACAGAGCCCAAGACTCATCTCTCACCTTAAGGAGTAAGTTGTTTCCACTCATCTCCGAAATTGCGTCTAATCGGCTGACTTTTTGGAAAACAAGACATCAAATGACTGCTCTATCAATGATGTTAGAGAGAGAAGAAGGGTCGGCGGATGGGAAGGGGTTGTACCCCAGCCTCTGGGAGTCATCTATAGAGGACGACAAAGAGATGTGAGAAGTCTATTACATCCCGTCTTAAAGCTAGCGAACTGATATGTCTCTCTAGATATCGGCACGTAGTCACGGGAGCTGTTCAAAGCCTACCGCTTCCAGCGCTACACGGAGGAATCCTAGCTGATGTAAGATTACTCAATCAGTATATCTACCATCTCTAAACACAAACTTACTCGGAAATAGGACATGGGACTCGGAAAAACACTCTCAGCTATTGCCCTTATTTGCAATCACTTGGACGGACTTTCTGGTTCACTTCCGCCCCCGCAGAACCCTGTCGCTAGAGCGACCCTGATAGTGACGCCCAAGTCGAGTATGTACCTCATCACTGACGTGGAAAATGGTCAAAGAATGATGGATGATGAGTACTTGACTAACGACAAACAGCTATTTACGGCTGGCAGCACCAACTTCAAAGGTATCGATATTTTCGCCATTTCTCTTCTACTTAACCACGAGCTGTGTTGACGATGTTGTGAGCAGCCATGTTCGAGCTGATGGGATACGCTTATTCATATACCACGGCCCTAACCGATCAGAGCACTTTGACCAAAGCAAGAGTTTTGATGTTGTTCTTACAACCTATGATACTCTTCGCTTTGATTGGAAGATCGACGGCCCTCTCTATAAGCACACCTGGGCCAGGATCATTCTTGACGAAGGTCCGTATAATAGCTAGTAACACCACTGCCCCAAGGCCATTATGACCACTATTACCATTACCCCTTCTCGGTACTGATTGTCATGTGCAGCTCACAAAATCCGCAACCACACCTCCGAGATCTTCCACGCAACCTGTCAAGTCCAAGCAAAGAATCGATGGTGCTTAACCGGCACGCCCATCCAGAACTCGCTCAACGATTATGGATCCCTCCTAGCCTTCATCGGTGTGCCGCCTTTTTCGACGCTTGACCAGTTCAAATACTGGATCTCATCCCGCGCTCGGGACGACTCGCACGGTTACTGCCCCATACTCCTGCGAAAACTCGTCCTCGCCACCTGCTTACGGCGAACCAAGTCGACTCCCTGCTTATCTGAAGCTCTGAAGCTGCCGCTGAAGATGGAAAAGGTCGAAATAGTAGAGCTCGCACCTGACGAAAGACAGGTCTACGACTTCTTCAAGCGTAGGTCGTATCTTTTATTAAGAAAAGGTCCGAACGACGACGAAGGCTCTAAAGGAGCCGTTAGCCGCAGCTCAAAGTCCCGTGGCAGCTCGGCGGCGGAGAAGAAGCACGCGAAAGGCGCAACGGAAGTCTCACCTCGAAAGAGCACCGGCAATATCATAGTCCTGATCTCGGTACTGAGGATGATCTGCAACCACGCCGAGGCTCTGCTTCCCAAGACCGCCCTCGACGCATGGCGTAACCGCGATTCGGACTCGGTGGTTTGGGCTTTGCTGCGAGAGGCGACGGACGAGAAACGTACTTGCTACAGGTGTAGGGTGGCGATCGATATGTCGGAGACATCTCACCCCGAGGTCGTGGATTTCGGCTGTGGCAAACACGTTGCATGTGAAGCGTGCGTTGGTCTTGAGGACGACGCAGCTCTGGAGTCGAGTTGCCCGATATGTCGACCGGCTGAGAAGTCGTCTTTTTCTGGAATTTTGGATCCACGGCCGTCGTTAGCCATGTCATCGAAGGTCTCGGCTCTAGTGAAGAACGTTTTCTCTACACTTGAGGCTCACAAGACGAGCCGCAGGAAAAGCTCGCATACAAAGAGGTACGTAAGCCCGTCGAGCTTCTCTACTGTACAAATACTAATTATTCTACCCCTCACGTACAGTGTGATCTTCTCACAATGGACCGGTATGCTCGACCTTGTGTCCAACACACTAGGTCCGCGGTTAGAGTCCTCCGGCTTCTCCTTTGTCCGAATCGACGGCAGTTCAACCCTACAGCAGCGACGCATCGTCCTAGACAAGTTCAATTCGGATAAAAACTGCGTGGTCATGCTAGCCACTATCGGTACCATGAGCGAAGGGTAAGTTTCCATTCCCTCAGATCTTAGTACACCTAGGTACATGTCTAAGCAGCATGTCATTTCCAACAATGCTATTCCATGACATGCGGAAAGAAGAGAAGCTGATTTATCCTGTCTTTAACATAGCATCGACTTGAGTGCCGCATCTAAGACGCACATATTGGAGCCACACTGGAATCCCATGACCGAGGCCCAGGCAGTTGACAGAGTCCATCGAATTGGACAGACGCGGGACGTGACGATTACCCGTTACTATGTGAAGGACAGTGTCGAAGAAGTGAGTATACCGATCAAAACATGCTGCTCAGAATAGAATCCATACTGACCACTGTTCACTGCAGTACATTAGGTGGGTTCAAGTTAGGAAGACGAAGCTCATAAGTCAGTCTCTGTCATCTTCGGACAATAGTGCTGGACCCGGTCAAGAAGATGCACTGACTAAGGAGCGCTGGGAGGTAAGTCGAGCAGCTCTCGAGGTGATGTGGTTGGCAACCTATGTCTGACTTGAGTATGAAATTTCTAATTATCTGACACAGCAATTACTGGACTACCTCAAATAACGTGATCTACTGATTTCGGTAGCTAAGCTTTACAACTTTGTTGAAGTGCTCATTTGTGGTTAGCCGGGCGGATAATCACTACGGAAAAGCTGTCCAATTATACATCACCTGAGAATTGTTTTAGGTAATAGTGTACTCTGATAGTGCCAGGTATTCTATTCCAATCTGCTACCGAACTGCAATTCATACTTTCACAGCTACAACTCTTCAAGTCTGCCGAGTCTCTTGTTTCTTTCTCCAGATAATAAGTCAGAGGGGTGTCACGAGATGAGATTCTTGATTTCTCTGTCTCAGCCATCAAGTCGGGGTGCAGCTGAGTTAGCGCGGCGTTCCCGCCTTATCTTATGGTGTTCATTTGAATGACATAGGACTTAGGGCGCTCCGAGACATACACAGATCGTCAAATCTCTATTGACGCCACGGGCGTTATGAACAGGGAACTAAGCAGAGCCACAGCCCTCCAACTTCTAAAGTATGGCCAAGCACTCTGAATGTAGGCATTTTCAATGCTCATCTGATCAGAACTAACGAGGCGACGACTATTTACTTATTCATATGCAAATTTACTTAAAATGAAATAGCAATCGAAGGGGAGGAATCAAAACTTGAGTGGTTGTAGCCAGTGATATCAACATACAGCCGTCCAGTGCCCTGCGGGTCCATAACCCAGCTTCAAGATGACAAGTTCTTCAAACTGGGTATGTCACATTCATTTTATCTCCCATGGCTTGATGGTCTTTCCCTTCTCGTATTTGCCGCCAACAGGCCTCCACATCAGCCAAAACGTAAAAGGGCCGACCTTCCTCTCGACCTCTTTCCATTCCTCGTCGGGCTCATCCATTGTCGGAATGTTCACATTCTCTTCGATATACACGAATCCGTTAGCTTCATACAGAGGTCTTCCATATGGCGTCGAGTCCAGGAAGAACTCCAAGCCCATGTGATCAGCTTTGTTCATTCCCCAAGTCATAAACTGTTGCCCGACTCCCTTGCGTCGGTAATCTGGATGGGTGAAGATGATGAAAAGGTCTCAAACTTTGTGTCAGCGCTTGGATCAAACTTTTGAGTTGATGCATAGTAACTGACAGAGATGTGGCCGCTGAGCTGCTGCTGTCCGCGGTCTGCTGTGGTTCTCGAGGGCCTTCTCTACGAATCGTCGAGAGCCTCCATCGGGAAACCATGTGACTTCCGAATGCGCCGGTTCTGCAAACGGATTCGTCTCATGGATATTTTACAGAGCACCGCCGGCGATCTTTCCGGTCTCTGTATCAACGACTTTCTGCCAATACATCGTCTTGTCATAGGTGAGCCATAGTTTGAGACGGATGGCACATTCCTGGACGGCCTCTTCTCGCGCTTCAGCACCGCCGTCTCCGTGGATAGGAAAGAAGATATGGAAGAACGGCTGTGGTGGATCTTCGTACGACTCGAACAGACACCGGGCGAGTGCTGGGAAGTCCGTCTCAGGTTCGATCTCTTGCAGCTCTAAGGGCATCTTTGGCGTAGTGAAGATTGGGGCGAGGCTCTAGCTTGACTGAGAGATGTGTATGAAGGAAGGACACAACTTAGTTCCACAAAGGAAATCTCACGGCGGATAGGAGATGGAGCTACATACAGAGGTAGAAACTAGGTGAGAAGGGGTGTCCAGGATCCCAAAATACTCGGGAAGGCGCACTGCTTGCATTAATCCTTCCTACCCACATGGCTTTGCCTTTTGTTCAAAATAATGATAAGCTGGCCGGGTGTTAATAACAAACCGGGATTTTATTTTCTGTGTCACAGATGGACCACGCTCTATCTACATAATCAAGGCCTTTCTCTCGATCCTACTGGATCCTGCATTACGCGCTCGCCCACTTGTCTAGCAATATTCGTTTCTTCTCTTAATTAAGTAACGAGAAAAAGAATCGATCCTGCTCATCACGGTTTCATACCTCGTGAACTAGAAGGAATTGATAGCAGTTCGCTGCAGCCAAAATGTGACCGATCCAGTTGCAGGGAACGATTTCGCAGAGAACCAATCGCAAAAACCTATACCAGCCTCAGCTGCAAAAATGCCCGGTAATGGGATTCCCAGGCTGCAGACGGTGGGGGATATAATAGCATATCCAACCAGGCATCACATCAAACCTTGTCCCTCCGGCGGCATATAACGCCACAAATGCATTGCCTAAGAGGGCCGCGGTCACGAAAAAGCAAAATATATTCTATGAATGAAATTTTATGGCGCTCCGGATCCTAGTTTCTTCTCATTGCTTTACGAGTGCTGCTCCAAGTACAGAGCCCCTGACGAATCCCCCTCCTCGGCGGGAGTAAAGCGAGACGCGGGGCGACAACATCCCTTGACTGGGGATCTTCATCAGCCAAACTCCAGCCACCAGATACTCGTTGGCTAGTCGCTGCCGCCTATGAAATGAGAAAGGTACGTGACTACTTTGCAAGCATATTCCGTAAGCATTTGTGGGAATGGCGTACAAGAAGGCGTATTTGATGTATCATCTCGTCATCCAGTAGCACTGCCGAGTTTGCGACACGGTCCGGTGCAAGGTGAACTCCGAGGCGAAACCGCTGTTCTGGGTCCCAACCCTCTCGAAAGGACGGCGAATGGTAGAAGAGACACCCACCAGGTGCGCAACATAGCATTTGCGCTGGTGCAATGATCGTCCTCTCGTTCCGAGCCGAGCTAAGTGTTTTGGGAATATTTCCGCTACCGTATCACGCGACGATCATTTCCTCTCTTCCTTAACGAGAAAGAGATATAGATTTCCCATACACAGGCATTCAGATATATGGGAGCAAGGGTGATGCTTTTTCGTCGTATCATGATCCTGGGACGGGATCTCTTTGATATTATTCATATCTCGTACTATAATCAACTTGCTTCACGACCCTTTCAGATGTAGAACTGCTGGCTCAAGCGCAGCGATTCTTCTGTCCCCCTTATACATAGACGATACTACCAATTTACATGCCACCTCCATGACCTTCACATCAGCATCAACCCCGGCAAGTAACCTTATGAATCCTCAGCGATACTCACACGACCGAAAACGCGATCAATCGCATCAATATGGATAGGCGTGAGCCGGTAGCGCATAGCGAGAGCAATGTTTTCCAGATACTGCTTTGGTTTCTCTTCATCGTGGCCCTCCTGGGGTTTGGTGCGCGCATAGGCACCAAATTCGCGATGACGCGGAAACTAGCTTCGGATGACTGGATCATGCTAGCAGCTCAGGTAGGTCTTCACTAGCCTTCACGCATCCTAGGAACAAAGACTCCATCCTAGCTGGCTCTTACTGACACTCGTCCACTCATGTAGATTGCGTATCTTGCTGAGTGCATCTCGATATCCATAGGTGCCTCACAGGGACTAGACAACTCCAACAGCACAGCGACTGACGACAGTGTCAACACTTTTCTCCAGGCAGAGTACGCGAGCGTCGGTTTCCTGATCATCGCTCTGGCTCTTGTCAAGTTCTCGGTCTCCGCATTCATTCATCAGCTCAGCCCCAACCGAACACATGTACGGTTGAACCGGATTCTGCTCTTTCTCATCGGCTCGTGGGCGCTTGCTGCCTTCTTCACTTTGCTCTTTGAGTGTGGGCTGCCTAGTCCCTGGGACTATATTGACAGTCTTCATTGCATCGATAGGGTAAGTATTCACAGTGCTATATGGAAGATGTACCCCTATTGGTCTTGCTAATGTATAATATCGTGATAAAGGCAGCCTGGTGGGCATTCGTGGCTATAGGAAACATCGCAACGGAATTGTTGATCGTCGCTCTTTACACCCTCATCATCGGAAACCTCAAGTTACCACTGGCCAAAAAGGCCGTAGTCCTCACAATATTTTCGACTCGTCTTCTGTAAGCATTGTATCTCATTTCCCTCCTGTCTAAGCAATAAACCAGCTCGCCCGAACTAACGCTCAAACTCGTCACAGAGTCATCGGCATTGTAGTGGCACAACTGTTGACCTTCCTCAGAGTCTTGCCTCGCACCCAGCCAAGCGATGAGGTCATTACGCCCATTCTCCTAAATCAGGGAGTCATAGTAGCAAGCATAATCACAGCATGCACGCCCTACCTGCGACCTATCATGGAGAGCCTAGAGTCGAGCATCGTGCGCGTCGAAAACATTTCGTCCGACGAGGAGATCGGTGGTCCACCTAACACACGGCGCACCGGGGGCTCGAGGTATTACTTGAGCGACATGAGCCACAGCTCGGCCGCTTGTTCCTCGAGAGCTACGAATCGGGTGATGATCGACCCAGAGGGCGGAGATTCTAAAACCTAGCCACTACCTGTTTTCTAATAGGTCGGAACCTATAACACGTCTCGGTATTCTGATACCTTGTCTCAGCTGAATGAATAGGGGCGTGGTGGTCAGTGGCTGTTCTGACTCGCTTTTGAAAAAGAGTTGACTTATACGATATACCCCTTTTGTTGTTGTCTATCTATCTGTCCGGATCTTTATCTAGATATCAATGTAGCTACTCCATTTGTTTAGGTTTTTGATTGACAAGTCTCGGCCACGCAAGGGACGACGTGATGATTTGCATACGTAGGTTGAGACATCCTGCCAGTGCCCCATACACTGGTACCGCCCTTGACTGCCAATGAAAAGCACTGTATTTGAACCGAGCCCGAGTTCCGACGGAAATCCAACTCCTCCTTCTCACAGCAGTACAAGGTCTATTTTGGCCGGAATATTGGCCAGAGGCTAGCTCGCTCCCTGGCTTAAGGCATGCACGAGAACTGCATCCTCCGGTCACGGAGTTGCATCAGGAGCGTAATTAGATTGTAAATCATTTAACTCACCCCATCCCAGTGACACGACGTCATCTGACGAGAAGCAAGTCCTTGGCAGCATCGTTTAACACACATGCAGCCTGCGGTCGATCAACAACACACTCGCCAATACTGACATACGCAGTGCTGAAATCTTAGTGACCGCTAATTACACATAAAGCAGACCCGAGACTTTGTTCTAGGTTCCTAGATTGGTGCCATCGCAGAACGAACTCGTCTGAAGCGAGGTGGCGCTGTTCGGCTCAAGACAAGCCAAGCCAAGCCAATGACGCCAGCCCCTTATTGAGATCAAGAAAGATAGAGTATTGGGAATGAAGGAAGTGACTGGCTTGCTTGTGATGCATATCGGGTATGTAGGAGCTGTATCCCCATCGGATAGTGTAGTGTGGCTGCACCGCCGCCGTTGGAGACCTTGACGGCAGCCTGCATGCATTAGTAGCATTAAGCAAAGACTCATGTTGATTGGCAGATGATTGCGCATATGAAGCTGATCCCACGCTATCTATGTTCAACTCATCTATATTACGGAAAGCTGCCGTAATAAGAGAGGCGTAGTGCGTGTATCTCCCGGCGCAATGGGTAGAATCTTCAGCACATGCATGGTGAAAAGTGATTGATCATAAGAGAAGTACGAGAGTGGGAACTATCCCTATTTGGCACCATAGTTGCGAGATATCCCATCACAAAAGCTCTCGAGGTTGGGGATGTAAAATGGACAGTGAAACCATGTACTCCGTAAGCAGTATCGAATGAATGGACGACATGATGGTGATGATGGAGGGGCAGAGGCCAAAACCTAAACCGGAATACAGGCGCTATCTGTGAGACCATGATGCAGATTTTGCAGCCTGCCCACAAGTGGAATGCGGAACGCAATCACGTCTTTCTTGCTGGGTCTGACAAGAAAAGAAGCCATGGCTTAACTCGGAACTCCTCCGAGCTGGTAAGAGACGTTTCACAAGGTATTGGAGAAAAAGAAAAGCAAAAAGCCCTCTTGTGAAAGGGGGGAGGTGGCGCGAGGCGTTTACCAGGATGTGTCGTCCACAGCCAGGAACAAGAAACGCTAGTATATTCCTCAACCCCACGTCGAAAAATGCGATCTATCACTGGCGATTCTTACAATACGAGTGGCTGTAGAGATTCGTGTATATGTAGCCCCTGATGAAGATGTCAACAAGCTGTGAAGATTAATAGTATTCCCACTTGTATGTGGCATTTTGCATATGAGCTCGCATATTCTTCTTCTGAGGGGCGAGGCACATTCCATCCGACTTGTCAACTCCTGTCATACCTTCCATTCCCAGTCCTTTCTCTATCCAAGTCTTCTTTCCGCCATCGCCGTCCTACCTGGTTACCTCCTTCCCACTCTCAGTTCCTGAATTCAGCTTTGGCTTGGGATCGGAGCTATCCAATACACAAACAAGATGGACAGCCCGATATTCAGCATGGAGACGAACAGCTTCGAGGAGAAGAAGGAACCGTCGCCCATCACGATCAACACTGAGTTCTCGAGCCACAGCTCCCGCGATGACGCCGCATTGGCACGTCTCGGTAAGAAGCAGGTTCTCAAGCGTAACTTTGGCTTCATGACCATCCTAGGCTTCAGTTGCACAGTCTTGATCACTTGGGAGGGCTCCCTTCTGTGAGTTCCAGCCAACACCAAAGGTCCCACCAATTTACCTCGAGTTGTTTTGAACACCGAGAGAAGTGTCCCAAGACTGACAGAATTCGACATAGCACATTCCTCTCCGGTCTAGAAATGGCGGTCCGTCAGGCATCATATATGGCTTTATTGTCGTCTGGGCAGGCACTCTCTCCGTCTTCGCGACCCTGTCTGAGCTGGTCTCCATGGCGCCAACCTCTGGTGGTCAATACCATTGGGTCTCAATGCTGGCGCCGCCGTCGTCGCACAAGTTCTTCGGCTACATCACCGGCTGGCTCACTATCACAGGCTGGCAAGCTCTCGTCGCTTCTGGCAGTTTCGTGACTGGAACCTTAATCCAAGGCCTCATCCTGTTGACACACCCAGGATACGCAGAGCATATGCAGAATTGGCATGGGACACTGCTTTTTTGGGCTGTCGTCCTAGCCAGCTATGGCATCAATGCCGCTGCTGGGTCTTTACTGGCCAAGTTCGAGGGCTTCATCCTTGTTCTGCATATCCTCGGTTTCTTCGCCGTTGTATTTCCGCTGGCCTTGCTAAGTGAACACGTCACTGCAAAGGACGTCTTTGACACCTGGCTAAACATGGGAGGATGGCAGACTCAGGGACTGTCTTTCAATATCGGGATTATTGGCAGTGTTTTCGCCTTCTTAGGGGGAGATGGAGCCATTCACGTATGTGTCCCAATCCCCTATACGTCACCACCCAGCTTTCTCACGTATGTGTTCAGATGTCTGAAGAAATTCGGAATGCCGCCATAGTCGTACCTCGCTCGTTGATGACCGGTCTCGCTATCAACGGGACTCTCGGCTTTGCGATAATGATTGTGACGCTGTTCTCTATCGGCGATATCGATCAGGCGCTCCAAGAAAACCCTCAATATCCCTTTATGGCTATTTTCCAGCATGCCGTGGGCTCGACTGCTGGCGCTGCAGTAATGTCTGCCATCGTTGTAGTCATGTCATTCAGTGCTACCACCGGCTGCTTAGCATCCACCTCGCGAGTCTACTGGGCGTTCGCTCGAGACCGTGGCTTGCCTGGCTGGAGAACCTTAAAGAAGATCAGCCCTAGGACATATATTCCCGAATATGCCGTTCTGGTGACCGTGGTGATTGCCATTGTGCTGTCTTTCGTCAACTTCGGTAACTCAACTGCCTTCAATGGAGTGATTTCAATCTCGATTGCGGGCCTCTTTGGATCGTACTTGATGGCCGCTTCCTTGCTCCTCTACCGCAGGTTGACTGGAGGGATCCAAGAAGAACAAGGGGATGAATTCCTCACTAACACGATTGGTGAGAGTCTCACATGGGGCCCATGGCGTTTGCCCGGAGTGGTCGGAGTCGCCAACAACATCTTCTCTTGCGCTTATCTGATCTACATTTTTTTCTTCAGCTTCTGGCCCTCGACCAAGGAAGTCACGCCCGCGTCGTTCAACTGGGCTGTTCTCGTCTTCGGCACCGTTGTCTCGTTCAGCATCGTGTACTATGCCATATGGGCGAGAAAGATCTACAATGGTCCCATTATCGAAATTGAGCGCTAAATACTTTCGAATTTCAAGCAATCAAAACGCTATCTTTTTGCAAGGGCCTTTCTGTTACATGACGTCTTTGATCTCATTGCAGCTAGATACCCAGCAAATCTTCCGGGGGTAATAGATAAGCGAGGTGGGATGAAGGAGATGAAAATTTGTACATTAGGAAGCAGGTAAATAGGTATAAGAAGCCGCAAGATTCATATCAAACTGAAGCATGTATTCAAAGCATCGTGACCGATGCCCTCTTGTCAAAGTGATAGGTATTCCATTGCAAGAAACCTCGGTGGAGAGAAGATAGGATCGATATCAAGAATTAAAACCAGGCATAACTCTTCAGCTCGGCTCCAATATTGCCAAGACCCGAGTTTCAGGGATTTCATCCAATCAGATCACCTACTTTCAAGGGTATCTACACGATCTAATTGGCTCTCGGTGTAGGACCGAATTGACATGGCTCGTTTCCCTGCTTTTTGACTCCGGGACATCGTTCTGTGGGTAGAAGAGCGAGCGTTGAGAGACCAGAGCGCCAGTCCAGGATTTCCTTGGGCCCACCTTCAAGTCCAGACACCCACTACGGCACCTCGGCACGCTGCCGGAGGTGGATCTCTTGCGTCGGTCTCAAACGCTGAAAGATGACCTTTACAGCTTTTGAATTTGTGTCTTTGGATGTGTTGTCCAAGCTCTGTCCTCCTAGACGGTATTCGAAGCACGACGGTATTGTATTATTGTTTTTCTCAGCCGTCGTCTTTTGTTCGGAGATTTGGAGAGGTTATTGGTATGCAATCAGCGACCGTTTAATTTCATTCCTATCTTTATCACCAGGTAGGCCCCTGTACAAACGGCACAAAGAGTCTATAAACACGTGAAGCGGCAGCTTAGAAGACAAGGGTGAGTCCGGAGCTTTTCGTTACATACTCCGTACCTGGGCTCTTGTTTTCACTCGTGGACGCCAGACAGTGCCTGGACCTTTTTAGTTGTGGTAACAGCGATCTTTTTTCTCCCTTTTTATATCGTTATACGAGATTACCTGGGAATACAAGTATCACCTCTAGGACTCACAAATGGATTGTTTTTGATAGCACAATGACAAAATGACTATTCCCATTACACATTGCGCAAAGACAGACACAATACATTCGGTAGTAAATGCACCGATACACAAGACTTGATGGAGGATGTGCCTATCTGTGAGTTACAGTACCGTATTTCGCAGTTTATAGGGTCATAGCAACACTCATTCATTGGCCGGTACCCATGTGCGTGCAATAATGATAACCACAAGGGATGGCGCACTATATACAATATACGGGGCAATGTGGAACAACCCACGGAACGAAACAAGGATCATAGCCAGGTTTTTTGGCTGTCTTTCCTCCTTGAAGCTCCTTCGATCTTTTTTGATCCGATCGTGTTGATATGTACTAAAAAAACCGTCTGGTCATCGTCGGTCAGACACACAGATGGTACTTTACACACCCATCTCACTCCCTTATCGTCAGGACTCCCACCTCTATCTCTCATGGTTCATTCTTTCATCAATAGAGTGTCGATGATGGAGTCTGGATCCTATCTTAGTCCCATAATTACTTGGTTATCTCTGGATGCGACATCCTAGATCTTAATCACTTTACCCCCATGCTGTACACCCGTCATTCTGCATGAAGCGGCAACCCGGTTCGCCATTTATTGGTACCTCACGCCCAAATTGAATTGTTGTACAAGCAGCCACCACCCTTTTCTCACGCGACCGAGAACATTGTCCAGCCTATCCCGTTGGCATTATCCAGCATACTCCAATAAATCCGAGGAGGAAGGATAGTCGGTCTTAGTCACGATGGCCTCCTATGGTGAGTTGTCGCAGTCGGACAACGAAGACGATCGACCCGGCGGCCCATCACCATTCGAGTCCTTATCGTCAGCTCCCTCATCATCCCCGATGCCCTTCCTCCCTGCGTTGGAGTCAACATTCACCCCTCTATCCATGGACAGCGATTTTCAAAGCACACATGAAGTATTTAATCAACAATCTACACATGGAAGTCAGATTAAAGTCGGGAATACGGCCACACTACCTACCACAGAAAGAGATCAACATCAACTAGCACAGTCAGCACAAGCCACAGATCTAAAAGCGTACCAACTCGTATTGCCTTCGCCTCCTTCATCGACCCTAAGTCCACCTCGTATGGTCGGTCAAACCTCACCAGACACCGACATCCTAATAAACTCTGCGTCTAACGGTGTCGAGGTCGGTGCTCAAAAACCTAATGGCGCCGTTACACTAGATACCATCGAAGAAACATCCCAGCCTATCATTTTCAAGCCGAAGCCCCTCGTGCGAACTGCTTCGACCAAGGGCGTCTCACTGCGACACCCTGTACCCGACGTCAGTTCCCGATATGTCTCCCGAGCGAGCAATATTGCTCAGATAGAAGCAACCGCCGAGAAGTTGTCTATGACCTCGTCCATCGAAGATGCCATTAGAGATCTCCATGACGAACAGAAGCGTGCCGATAGTCGAAGGTCATCCATCCTGGCCGCCAGCATTGCATCTATCCCAGAATCAGACGAGCCCGTGACATTTCCCATCCTCAGCAAGCAAATCTCTAGGACCAGTTCTATACACGAGACGAACACGGCTGCTCGTTACGGCGGCTATTCGCCAGCCGGCTATGTTATGTCCCCTAGTTCTCCTATTGTGTCTACTACTACACGCTTAAGATCCGGATCCGGATCGAACGGCATGTCCAACAGATCAGATGTCGATATGATAAGCAACTCGATGTCCAGGCACGGCCCTGGAAAGAGCTCGGTTCGCAGTGTACGATCTGTTAGCAAACCCGTTTTGATGAACATCGCAGAAATAGAACCTACAACGTTGACCGCGGCTGCTATGGATGAGGCAGATAGATTGGCCGAAGAACCCCAAGAAGAGGAGACTCTACACCTACCTCATCTGTACGATGCCGATAGCACACCCAATGCCAATGAGTACCATGGATCAGCAATGCATGACTATTGGGATCAGGTTGTTGAGGAAGCGAGAAGAGAACAGCAGTATTATGACGATAGGCCGCCGTCCGCCGGTTCTGACGGGACTTTTGCACAAGCCGAACGTGCCTTCGCAGATTTCGATGGAGCACACTGCTCACCAGACGTAGATCTAGATGACGCTGTGAACTTCCAGACTATGTTTGCGTCTCCAATCGCCGAAGAACCACCATTTGTCCACTTCGATTCTGAGAACATCGAAGATGAAGATGACGATGAAGCTGCCAGAGCTAGACCCGACATTTCTCGTCCGATGCGCCCGACTGTTCGCCCGAAATCTTACCTGGACCCCCAAACAGGCGAAACGATGATTTATTACCCGGCGCGCGTGCCCATGATGCTCAACTTGCCTCAAAAGCTTTCCAGCCGACCAAAGGCCGATGTCCGCAATATGCGAAGATCCAAAGTCATGAGTGCGATGCCCGAGGTTAATCGCAAGTCATGGCTTCCGGACTTTGAGCCGCTTGGCCACCAACTCGGGATTGTGGAGAACGATCCAGCTTTGGCTGCGCATGCTAGCGCCATGGATCTTCAGCACAACGAAGAACAGGACGAGTCACATTTTACCGTTGATTTTGACCGTCCACCAACTGAAATAGGTCACCGAAAGTCTCAGATGACAGTGCGCGCTGTTGACTCAGACCAGTCACTCGTTGAATCAGACAACCGCAAGTCTCGAATTTCGTTGCTCCCTGTTGATCTGGACCGTCCACCTACTGAGCTTCTCAATCGAAAGTCTAGAATGTCAATGTTATACCCGGACAAACGAAGCTCACAAATACCAGACTTGAAAAATCTACCACCACAGGCTCGTGCAAGCGTTTTCTTCGACATGCCTTCAGATATGCCGTCTGTTCAATTGAAAGATGGCTCTGCCACTAACGCGCTTGATGATATTCTTGATGCTTCCGCCAAGGCTCCAGTATCGGCTTTCACAGATCATGCCTTTGCTGGATCATTAGGAAATGAAGTTTATGGTGTCGACAAAAAACGAAAGTCTCATATGAAGCGCGCTAGCACTAATGAACTTTCAACTCCTAAGCAGCGAAACTCAATATTCCATATTCGCAAGATCAGCGGCCTGAGTCGACACTCCAGCTCCAAATTAGATCAACATGATCCTGATCTTGTCGCTGAGGAAGAAGTCAACCTAGAAGACGAAGAACGACGACCCCTGTCTGCCAACATGGAGGGTGAACCTCAGCACGAAGTGGAAGAGGAGGAAATCGAGGATGAAGAAGATCCTGCCTATAATGGGCCGCCAACTACTCTACTAGCTGAACTACAAATGCGAAAACAACAGCAAAAAATGCGAACAAGACCGGCAGCCAGCGCCTTCCCCAATGGCATGCATTCTACTCTTCTACAGATGGACACGGTCGCTGAAATAGAACGGCGAGCTCGCAAAACCAAGCGAGTGAATCTTGCATGGGAGGACCCTAATACCAAAGTGGTAGAAGAGGATGATGACGAGGATGTACCACTTGGTCTGCTGTCAGCGAACAAGGCTGGGCACAACGACTTGATGGGAGCCATGGCAGAGGCGAATCGGCCGTTAGGTTTGATGGAGCGTCGCGACATGGAAGATAACGAGCCCTTAAGTGTCCGTCGCAATCGGCTTCATGGACGCGAGACAGGACCTGTTCAACGCATGACTCTCGTTCGCAACCATACGACAGACGGGACGCTGGCAATACCAAGTCCCCAACTTCGTGTCGTAACTCCCGAGACTGACGAGGAAGAAGGTGAAACGCTCGGTGCTCGTATGCGCCGTCTTATAGCCAAAGAGGATGAAAACCCCCTACCTCAAGCGCGACCTGTTAGTACGGCATTTTCGGCAGAACTACTCAGTCAGCTAGGCGATACGTTCAAGGATGAAGAGGGCGAAAAAGCCGATGAGGAGGATAAAAACAAGGCACCACCGACGGAAGAACAGGAAACCCTCGGCCAACGCCGAAAGCGCCTGCAGGCAGAACGGGAAGCACGAGAGCGCGAATTGGCCCGCGCCAAACTGAACGGCGGGCGTACCAGCGCAACACCCAGCCCTGGTCCAGCTTTGAACACACGGCGCTCTATGGCCGATATACTCGGCAACCCCGCCACTCGTACCCCGGCGTCTGACCCCAGAGCCGACGCTCAACGAGCCCAACAAGAGCAGGCAGCACGCTATCAGGCGGAGCAAGGACAGAGACTTGCAGCTCTCCGCCAACAGATGCCCGCCAGTCTCAGCACGCCGAACCTCGTCAAAGCAGGTGGGTTCATGGCCGGCCGCTACAATGATGGCACTGCTGGAGGATATGGGCAGGCGAGAGGAAGCACGGCTATGAATGGGTTCGCTTCTCACCCGGGCCTACCAAACCCAGCAATGAATGCAAGTACGTACGGCAATGCGTTCAGAGTTGGCGGCACGATGTCCAGCTACATGCAACCGATGCAACAACCTATGATGAACCCGTATGCCAATCCATATGCTGTCAATCCATACGGCGCGACAATTACGCAGCCTCAACCGCCGGGACAGATGGATCGAGTAGAGCGATGGAGACAGGGTGTATACCCTTGAACAACTTTCATGTTGGTGTGGAGTTTCATATCTTAACATCCACTTATTTTACACATATTAACGAAGAGCCATTCGTAAGCATAGCAAACGGTGTTTCGGTACATAGCTAGCCGACTTTTATTTCATTATGTTCCGATTTTGATGGGGGAGGATGAAGGACAACCGGATAATGAAAGATATATACATGTATCTTGCATTGAGAGGCGGGGTTTAGCGATGCATGTAATTCTTTCAGCAACTGGAAGAAACGATACGATATACACCACAACACACAACTAACTTTGTAATAACAAACTTCCAAGGTTCTGGGCCCAACTGAAGGGCACAAAGCAAGCTTGGTATTGCTTCGTCAGCTTCTATACATATAGCATATACAATAGACAAGCCGCAGTACTACTATACGTACTTATTGATTGAATTGATGTGTTTTCAATTAAATAGGAAACTCAACACGAGACTCAACACTGCCAGACATGGTTTGCTTATGTCATCAGAGCAATAGTTCCTATCTATCGATAAGCGCAGGTCTTTGGGTCGGGTTTAACCTTGATGGCCCACTAAAAAGTTCCCCAAGTCGAATCTGCCCGTAAAACATCCCACTCTCGATTCCCTCTGTACCTCGCACTCGACTTTCGAAATTGCACTAGGTTCGACAGCCACAATGGATGCTACCAAATACGCAAAGAAGAGGAAGTCCAAGGATGCAAACGGCGTCAAGATGAGCTCCAAAAGAGCTGCCATCGACACCACTCCCGCCCCACACAAGTCCAAGAAAGTCAAGCGAGCGGAGACCTTGGATGAGGAAGATGAGGACGTCGATGTCGATGGTGTGGAGGATGCCCAACCCGAACCCGTCGTTGACGATCAAGAAGACGATAACGACAATGACGAGTTCGAAGCCCCTGAACCTGGCGACGCCCTACCCGAAGACGCAACCGCCGCCGCTATATCCTCGCTCGCAGCATCCACCGCGGGCGCCGGCGGCACCGACAAATTCGCCGAGCTCAAGCTCTCCGAGAAAACTCTGAAAGCCATAACAGAGGACATGAACTTCACTACCATGACCGCCATCCAGCGCCGTGCCATTCCGCCCCTACTAGCCGGCAAGGACGTCCTCGGTGCTGCGAAGACAGGTTCGGGAAAGACGCTGTCATTCTTGATCCCCGCTGTCGAGATGCTCAGCTCGCTGCGGTTCAAGCCGCGGAACGGAACGGGTGTCATCGTTGTTTCGCCGACGAGAGAGCTCGCGCTGCAGATCTTCCAGGTTGCGACCGAGTTGATGAAGCATCATTCGCAGACGTTTGGTATTGTTATCGGAGGTGCGAATAGGCGCGCCGAGGCCGATAAGCTAGCTAAGGGGGTAAATTGCTTGATCGCTACCCCCGGACGATTGTTGGATCATTTGCAGAATACCCCTGGCTTTGTCTTCAAGAATCTAAGGACTCTTGTTATCGATGAGGCGGATCGAGTATGTTTTCTCTTAACCTACGTGAATCGCTTGGAAGATAGCTGACTATATACCCATGCAGATCCTAGAGGTTGGTTTCGAGGATGAGATGAAGCAGATAATCAAGATTTTGCCGTCGGAAAACAGACAGACCGCGCTCTTCTCTGCTACTCAGACGACGAAGGTCGAGGACTTGGCGAGAATCTCGCTTCGCCCTGGCCCTCTCTACGTAAGAATAGAATTAGACGTTATTCTAACTATTTCAATGCTAACACTTCTACCAGATTAATGTGGATGAACAAAAAGAGTTCTCGACTGTTGAGGGTCTGGAACAGGGTTACCTGATCTGTGAAGCTGACATGCGCTTCCTCGTTCTTTTCTCATTCTTGAAGAAGAATCTCAAGAAGAAGATTATTGTCTTCTTGAACAGCTGTAATAGTGTAAAATACTACGCTGAGTATATGCTCCTTTGAGGATCGTGTTCACGATCGCGTGGTATTAACATGGTGTCCTACAGGTTGTTGAATTACATCGATCTTCCGTGCCTTGATCTCCACGGCAAGATGAAACAACAGAGTGCGTAGAAACACCCGGCCCTCCGAGGTTTGATTTGGATTTTTCCCCCTGATACTGACTTTTTCCTCTTCTAGAACGCACAAACACATTCTTCGAATTCGTCAATGCGGAGAAGGCTATCTTGATATGCACGGATGTTGCCGCTCGGGGTTTAGATATCCCCTCTGTGGACTACATAGTCCAATTAGATCCTCCCGATGACCCAAGAGAATAGTACGTATCACCTAATTTTGACTTACAAACGTCATGATCTGACCGATTTGCAGCATTCATCGGGTCGGCCGAACAGCCAGAGGTGCTGGTAGCAAAGGACGAAGCTTGCTCTTCCTCCAGCCCTCCGAGCTTGGGTTCCTCTCGCATCTCAAGGCTGCTCGGTACGTGCTAATCCCCCTACATCGTTGCCATCGGTTTGAAGTTGTCGCTTGACTGATATCGATTGAATCAGCGTCCCGGTCGTTGAATATGACTTTCCCGCTAAGAAGATCCTGAACGTCACATCACAATTAGAAAAGCTGGTTTCCGGCAACTTTTACCTCAATCAGAGCGCAAAGGAGGGTTACAGGGCCTACCTACATGCCTATGCCTCCCATAGCTTAAGAACTGTCTTGTAAGTGGTTCATTATTTTTCTGTACTCTTGCCACGCACTCTGCTTACAGTCCGTCTAGCGACATCAACAAACTCGATCTCGCCAAGGTAGCGAAGAGCTTCGGATTTGCTACACCCCCGAGAATAGATCTTACACTAGGTGCTAGTATGAGCCGGGACAAGAAGGTGCAAGGAAGAAGAGCATACGGCAGTCAACCAAGGCAGAACCAGAAGTTTGGAAGAAGGTAGAGAGAAACAGATGCTTGGGAGGAGATAATTTGTGGTCCGCAAGTTGAATTTGGTTCATTCCATCTGATCACACCCTTCACGGTGGTCGTGTAGATGAAGAGGGGTGGACGTTTGCATTTGTATACACTAATGAAAAGCACTCATTCGAGGGCGTTCAGGTGGGTTATAATATTGTATCGGAGTTATTGCTTTCACGAAAAGAGAATCGAGCATCGGATCAACCGTCGCCTGCCTCATGCCCGCGCCTGCTTCCCTTCGTCCTTTTGTCATACCTTTTATTATGAACATGAAAGTCATATCCTTTTCGGCTTAAAGACCTTCTCTATCAGATCTAGCGCGCCGTTGCAGCCACAGCCGCCCGTCCCGAGGCCTCCTGGCTCAGCCGCACGCCCTACTGGTTCGCGCTTCTAGAATCGTGAGACTTCCTGTCGCCAGTCTGGAATTAGCGTGTCCTTCTACTCCGTTTGCGACTCCTCCAGCTGCTGGACCAGAGGTGGAACGCTCAAGGTTGGGTAACCGGGCGGAGGATGCCGCCCCACTGCTCCAGGGTGACGAAAGTGACGGACATGGTGACAAGAAATCACACAGAACGCATAAAAAGTGTCAGTACTGTCACGGGACGGTGATAGAGCCCAAATCATCACCCAGAAGTATTACCAAGACCAGGAGCAGTAGTATTAAGCAAGGATTCTGGGACTCAAAACTCATGATAGTAGTAGCTGGCATCTCGGGAATAACGCTCGCGATCTTCATCGGATTGTCCGTGGTTTCGCTCAGGGGGGCATGGGCTGGAGGATCCGGGGGCCCGATTGCGTGCTAGAATGAGGTTGTTAAGGTTTTGAGGCAGCTTTTTTAGATGCCGTTGCGTGATGCTTTTTCTCATATAGAGGACAGTGATGTCAAGGCCCTTTGGGAGAGTATTACAGGCCTGTCGGGGAATGGTATGTATTCATCCTCCTTTCTTCCTGACCTCTGGTTCTCACCTTGTAGATATATCATTTAATTCCTACTTACCTAGTCGACTGACCCCTGACTATTTGGGTTAGTATCTAGTGGAAACGGTGATCGTGTCAAAGGAGGAGCTTAAGATGAAGAATCTCATTTCGAGGCGCTTGAGAGATGGCTTCGGGTATCTGGTTGAGATTGATGTGTTTCATCAGCTTAAGTGTCTGATATATAGGAAAAAGTAGTTCTTTGGGAAGAGCTACGGTAGTCGACAGTGAATCTCCATAGCGTAATTTAAGCCGACTTCTACCAGAACATAGTCCGACAAGTCCTCCTAATCCCCACAAGCAAATCCCAAGCCTCCTCCTCCAGCGCGAGCAAATTGTGCATCACTGCCTAGACTCTATCCGGCTATCCCTCAAATGCCACGCCGACACATCTTTATTATTTACATTCAAGTGGACTAAAGGGTACTCACGGCCCAGGCCGGACTTTAGTACTAATAGAACGTATCGCAACTTTGACGAGATGATGGGCTGAGTGGCGGTGAGGGTATGTGTAGAGAGGGCTGGCCTTTGGAATACCCTTTTTCGGGGATGCAAGATATTATGTCTGTTCTACTGGGCTTGAGGACGGTGTGAAGTGGCTGGATACGCCGCCTTGAGAGCATATGGAGTATAAGGCTGAGGGAGGTCTCTAAATATCGTGTTTTAGATTCAGAGGTTATAACATGTAGGACTAGCATAGTGAGGTTTTGGACAACGAGCTAAATATGACCTAATAGTTCGTGTCCATGTCTCAAAATCCTTTTTATGAGTCTAGAATCCTCATGAAATTCTTCAAGAACAAAAAAAATCTGTCGCTTGTTTTTTATAGATGCAAACATAGGCCTATCTCCTTTCATTCGATGAGACTGCGTCATATGTAATTACGGTTGTAGAAGAAAGAGCGTGACTATGCCTTCAGAACTCACATTACTTTTGTCTTAAACCTTTTGGTAAAGAAACGGATGAATCACGCCTGTTCATATCGTTCTATATCGGTAATGCTATCGGGTGGGTACACAGTAACCTTATTTACAAATTCCGCATCGTCGTCCCTAGGCTATCCTGGTTTTATTCTTCAATTAACTGGCTAAATACCTCTCATCATGCGAAAGAAATCATCCCGAAAACGTAATCACGAATTGTGACATATTAGTAACTAATTCACACGTGTACCAATCTATTATCCTAAGCCTACCTACGTGACACAAATGGTCCGAGCTGTTGAATCTCAATGAAAAGACCTCCCAGCACTGGGAATAAAAGGCATTCTCCCTCGCCGTTCCCTCCCTCATTCGGTTCTGGCCATCCGTTCCCAGCAGCAAGAGCATGCTGCGAGTATCACGACCAGCACCCTGTTTGTAAGCTTCTTGAAGCAGTTCCGGGCGTTAGTTAATATGCGGGAAGTCAGTGCTTTAAGTGCTCAAGGATGGATATTAGACCGCTATGGGCGACGGAGAGACACTTGTCACATCCATTAGGTGCCGAGGGTACTCGAGCGATAGTTCAGTGCAGAGTTCCCCGATGTCCTCCTTTAGAGGGGTCAAACTGAGAGCCGGAGCTCTGGAGCAGAGAATCGAGAACCGAGAACACAGCTACCCTTATCGTTTTAGTTCCCTAGCTCTGAACGGCTAGCGGGCATTGAGTAAGCGCAGAGGGATGAGTACCTGGGCGTCTAAACATTTACTGGGACGGCTGACTTCGCTCGGTGAGCTCATGGTGAGGTGGCTGAAATTATGTGGGTAAGGGTTCGAGTTCGATTGTAAGTCCATAAGAACCAAGATGGGCTCGCCTCCTGGGGAAACAGTGATCTTGCTCATCAGTACCAACAACCTTGATCAGGGCGTTGGACCTGCTGTTATCATTATTCCAGACCCAGTGCTCGCCGGACGATCACCCCGGCATATAGGATACTCGGGCGCCCTTCTTGTGCGCGAGTCTGCACCACAGCATGTCCAAGTCCGCAAAGCGCTTGCTTGCCGGCTGCTGTTTCTAGCATTTCTGAGCTCCTTGACGGCTACAGGGAGCTACTTATAAAATTTTAACAACATTTCCATCTCAAAATAACTAACGATCTCTGCTTATGCATTGAATCAACTCTGTTTGGGAGTGTTGACATGAAAAGGCATTGATTGCTCTCATAAACGCGACGGATAAACCCCAGAAAGTCCATTCATATGAGCATGATAAGATCCGACCGAGGTATCGTTATTTTGCGATTCTACCAAGAGGCACGGCTATCTATACAAGCAGCTTCAATATTCGTTTTCATCCATAAATCTTCACCTGCTTTGGGGACCAGGCGCTTAAGAACCAAGCCACTGTTGTACTGAGTGAGGATGCCATTGATGGCCATCTGACCGCTGCGCTGATCCCCGGGTATAAATAAGCTAGACAACTAAGCTTTCGGAGGACGCCACACGGTAATTTATCTGGTACAAGCCCAACGAGAACTCAGTTGTCAAGGGTGTCTTCAGGACCCTCCTCGCAGTGTTCTGGCGGGGAGCTTCAGCCGCTCCTCCCGCCATATTTTTATTTTTGCGCTCGTGGTGAAGCCATTTCAGTGTGAGTTCAAAAGTTCAATACCTCTCTCACTCTCTCTCAAACCATCCCTTATCCCCTCCGCTCTCTCCCCTGAGTTTACCCCTTCCACGTTCCGCACCATGTCGTCGGAAATCTTGCCATTCCATGGCAAGTGATACCTACGTAGCCCAACACAGGAAAATTCAAAGCTACTTTTTTGTTCGGCCTTTTTCGTTGGGTCGAGGCAAAAGTTGTTTCTCACACAACGCCCTCCCAACTCCCTTCTTTCTTCGTCCGAGGAGCTCTCTCTAACAAGCTCTCATTATTGTTCTTATTCATCTCAACCGCAGCCAGTCCTAATTTATGGCGTTTAGCACAGCATAAGTACCAGCTCTGTCTCACCCTCAGCGGCGGTGTTGAGGTCATAACAGACAGAGCGCAGGGCTCGAGAGATAAAAAGGTGTTAGCTGTACCGGAAATCACAGGGTATCGCATCGTAGGACCGAGGATGAATCAGGGTCTTACTTAAAAAACAGAAAGTCTATTCACTTACCGGTAGCCCAAGCAGCTCTACCTTGCCACAAACGGCGACCAGCCCAACATGTGGCATGGCCTAAAGAAGAACTGGCCGCGACCAAAGTCAAGAAATTTACCTGGTGTGGACCGACGTGATAATTAGGGGCGACCGTGAAGACTCGGTAATCCAAGGGCCGTACCTAGTGTCAGCTGCCCACCCGTGGCGTAAAGTTTTTGCCTCGTACGTTGCCCTGAGGTCTCGAACTCGAAAGGAGCAAAACCACGATGTGGCTCGGGGATCATGGGAGCGATGTTCCTGCATCTCCCATTCTCGTGGCCAAGATCCACGCCATCAGGGCTTATATACAAATGAAAGGAACAGTCTACGGGCTCTACGTCAAATGAAACAATCACATATCAATCGTTTCGTCCTAAGCAAAGAATTCCTCAAAGGGAACGCGTATGTTGAGATGACCGCCGTAATGATGACTCTCTTATTTCAACATCGATGGCATGCGAAGAGCCTTGCTATCGGACAGAAGGCAATACTGATATGTTTATGGATTCATGCCATGATTCCTTTCATGTGATGATAGAATAGAAGGATAGTGAAGGTTCTTCTACCTTCGACAAAAGAAAGGTATATCTCAGTTGTCACTGCCGTGATGTAAAATCTATATCAAAGATCGCCATCTGATTTCAGACTTGATACTCACTTACTCCGCGTTTTTATCTACAAGTCGTTCCTTATTCAAAACTTAAACACCTACCGTGAAGCTGGTCGTCATCTCGATATATTGCCAAGCCCGTGATCGAGCCCTCCAATGCACTGGCATGGCGTCGTACTACGTTGACGCAGAGATTCAACTCCGCTCTGCGATCAATCAGGATCTAATGAATCCGAAACGCACACGAATCATGAGCACACCCCATCGCCACAGGCTCAATCTAGGTGTTCCTCCATCTATTGGGCACTGAGACCTATCCGATCGTGTCAGCCGCATATCTGTGTATATCAGAAGTCCAATTGATGAGGCTATCCAGATTGGAAATATCAATTTCTGCTGCTTCTACTCATCACTCAGGCGGAAAATATCACGATCGAGGATTAAAAAGGCCCGGGATGGGTTTATTCTGTTTTATTTTATTTTTTTTAAACACTATCAAACACTATGGGTATCGAAGACGAAAAGGCGAGAAAGACGAGGGAAAGAGAAAGACGAATCTCGCAGACTAAGTGTCCGATATGCTCATAAAACTTCTGGTTCTATCCGTATGCCCACGAGTATCGTCTCAACGAGAAAACCAGATACTTCAATCACGCAGACGCAACTTCAACTTCGTTTGAGATGATGGTTACTCGGAGTCCTCACGCATTTTTGCGTTATCAAGGGTCGCATTTGTTATCAAGAGTCGCAAATGCCACCGGAATTCCATTCCGTTGCTGTTGAAAAATTTCAACAGTCTGCCCCTCATCCGAGTGATTATGACCTGTCGGGGTATCAATGATGCGCCCGGAACTCCAGACCCATTAGGGGAGGAAGCAATACAGAATGGTCTCATGGCCCCCATAATGATGAGATGATCAGGAGCCTGAAATGATACCAGGGTCCCAGCCGCCTCCTGTGAAAAAAGCATCCACTATGCTGTTCAGAATCCAGTGTTTATGAACTGATCAAGGATCACACACGCGACCAGAATCCACTTGTTCTTGCGAAGACGTATCGAAATTGATCCTTAGAATTTCGATCATTGTTTCTTGCTCAAAACTCGAAAATGCGACTCGAATTTTTGCATTGATCTGGCGAAAAAGTATCGACGATGAGGTTGATGATGGCTTCAATTGTGTATAAGGAAAAGGGTGGCAAGGTGATGTTCAAGGGTAAGCTGTTTAGCGGCTTTGTGTGCACCATGCCACAATCTTTCCATCTTGAAGCAAAGACGAAGTATTTCTTTCTTCTTTCTACTACTTCTTCCTCTTCGTTTCTTTTCCTTCTCGAACAAAGATGGTATGATTGAGAGGGCTGGATATACCTGTCGTCGAAAAGAGATTTGACAATCAGTCTTCTGACGTGTCCATGGCCTCCCCCAGATTCGTGTCCATGTTTCCAAAGGCGGCGATCAACTCGTCCTCAGTGGGGACTGGGCGCTGGCGGGACTCGTTCAGGTTTGGGAGACATCCAGTCATGGCTTTCTCGTAATCAGTGGCCCACGGATCCCACTGCTCTATCCACTTTCGCTGCGCGTAAAATTCCATCGCTTCCCGTGACTCCCAATGCCTACTACGCTCTTCCTTTGTGAGACCGGCCATTCCATCTCTCGGTAGGTCTTTTTGCGGCTTCGCGCCGGTAAAGCTGATAAAGCACACTTTTTCCGTTTCACGGCTGAACGTGGTGTGATCATCTCTGTAATCCTGAAAGAGGATTCCACGTGCAATTAGGCGCGTGGTTTGGCGTTCGATGCTGTCCTTGACGTGTGCGAGGAACTCGGGGTCGCTACTTAGAGTATCCCGGAGCGAGCGGAGCGTTGGGCCAGCATAGGCCAAGAAGGTGATGTCCGAGATCTCTCCTGGAGAGCACAACAATCTTATCCCTCTGTGGCTGGTGCCCATCGTGGCCAGGTAGAGAGCACAGATATCTCCTGCAAATGGCATCAGTTCCTGGTAAAGAGTAACCTCATTCACCAAGCCTCCACTGAGACCCGGGCCAAATCCCTTGCCAATAAGCGTATAGCCCAGCTCGAAGTGTCGAAGTTGGAACACCCTCGAATGCTCGTTCTCGGGGTCGAGTTCATACATTCCCATCTCTGGAACGATGGGAACCCTCCTCAAGCCGTCCCGAGATCTCTTGATTTTTTCATGCCCGTCAATGCTCAATTGTAAGATAATGTCGTGACGTATATTGGAGAGAGTCGTCGGATGGTTAGGAACCGTGCCTTTTGCCAATTTTTTCTCGAAATTAGGCATGTGCTTGAGCACGTTCGGGCACTTCGGATCCATCGCTTTAGAGCCTCGAAGACCTGGTGCTGGGTTGAAATCCGACATCGCCAAGCCTCGAATGCAGTCTTGGGTGCAGTACGGATACAAGGGGCCGAACTTTTTCGGCTCTGCACCCGTATCCTCATCGAAGTTCTCACTGGGCTGTGGATCACGAAAATCATAATAACGACGACTCCCCCAAGCCTTATCAGCGCCATCGGCGCCATTGTTAGACCCCATTGCACCACTCATTTTGTTGACAAAAACGTATGAGCACCGGCGCGGATAAAGAATGAGGATCAGCTGGGAACAGTTTCGATACTGTCGTGGAAGGGGTATCAGAACCAATGCAGAATAGTTCCGGTACGGGCAGAGAACAGTTTCGGCACAAACGAGGAAACTGGATGGCAAATGGGGAAAATAGATGATGGTATCAGTGGGGATTGAATATCAGAACCAGTGGGGAATAGGTTGCTGTATGATCAAGGTTGAAGAGGAATCCTTGAATGAAGGGCTCTTCGAAGCGGCGAGGAGTTCAAGAAGCGACAAGCAACTTTAGCCGAGAGGCGATGCGAAACGCCGAGAAACTCAAGGTCCGAGAAAGGGGTGATTGACTGAAAGGGGCAAAAGGGGATGATAGTGTAGAACAACACTCCGGCAACAGGAATGGTCGGCGCGTGCGTGCAATCTTGAACCCTACAACAGATAAGATATTTATGGGCGGCGTGAATGTGCTTAGAGATGGTTGGCGGCGGGCGTAATTGATACTATACTAAGGGAAGGGGTTAGCACTGCATTGGGATCGGCGATGGGGTTAGACTTACATGAAGCAGAAGACTAGGAACCGGCGACTACTGGAGTGGTGTGTTGTTGTGGGATGAAGGAGAAAGTCTTGCAAGAATTTGAAAGACTGCTCGTATTTATAGACCTGAGAGACGCCCTGCATCACCGCAGTGGAGGGCAACCTATCTCCAGAGCCTACAAACAATGGCCTCGCCGAGCAACCAGTCAACCAGTCAACCCCTCGGTTGTGCGGCGGGTCTATCCACCCAGCAGCAATAGAGGCAAGCATCTGTACCAATCAAATACATCGTAAACCTATCTCCGGCTGTGTAGATTGGCAGTGATTGGAGTGAATCGCTGATCCACGGCTGCTCCAGGGCTGTTCCGGAGATGCCAGCCGGAAAGTAGTTGTACCAAACCCGAAAACTCCGAGTTCTTACGGGTTAGGATGGGGAGACCCTCCGGAGGTGACCCACACCTTCTCCCGATAATCTTCCATGCTCCGTCAGCTTAATACCAAGATTAAAATTTATATATTTATTTATTTATATACACTCTTCATAAGCTTCTACTGCTATAGAATTCGTTCGACTCCAGTTGGCAAGTAAATGAACGCAGTGATCCCAGAGATTGGTGGAGGATGATGATAGAGACGTGATGACCTCACTCTCACTTAAATAGGTGAATAAGCCTTCAGTTGGGTGTTAAGCCTCATCCGAGAGCCTCAGTAGTTGCTCTTCTGTACTATCATAGTCATCTCCCCTGCGTGTAGTTGAAACGGTCGACAAATCGGTCTTGTCGTCCTGGTCTTCGGAGACTTCTGGGTGTTGGTTAACACAGACGTATGTCGTTATAGTGAATCCCACGCGACAACACAGGGTTACGGCCGGTATCGCCCCGAGATCGCTCATCCCGTGAATTAATCACATCTTTTGCCGTCTTCTCGCCACGGCTCCTATCTGTAAAGCGCATGAGAACCATCCATCCATCATTGGCCTCGGCAGTCTAAATTCACCGAGGGCCGAAAACCCCAGCGAAAAACGAGGTAGCAGTGCGTCGAGACACGGCTTGGATAAATCACGGATAAATGAAGATATCCAGTTCTGGCTCACCACGCAGGCCGATATTGGCCTTTCCGAGTACCGAGAACAAAAAAAATGTTGTATCGTCAGGTATAAGACCATCAAAAATAGATTTGGGACTTCTATTTTTTGTTCCCTTTCCCACGCCTCATACTTAATCAAATTACATCTCCTCCATATCCAGAGCTGGGTGTTAAGGCTACTCCGTCCTATATTGCATACTTTAGGGCTTGCTATATGGCCGACCAGGCGAGGCATGATATTCAATCTTGCTGGCTCTTTATCTTCATTTAAAGGACGCGTTTCTAGACTCAATGCTTTAGTAAAGCCTTATCGTCTCGCATAGTCCAACCTCAACCGTAGAGTCTGTCATACTATTTTTGGCATGACAATGTAGACTGCGTTATTGATAAGTTATTAATAACACACGCAAATGAGCTTGTCTACCGCACGTTCGCTGCCAAGATCTCTACCTCCGCTGGCTACATTATAATGGATGGACGAATTGGATGAGAAGCCTCCCGATCAAGAACCTACAGGGAGGCGTTCCAGTCTTGTCGAATGCAAGCTGCGATGTCTCTACTCCGTCATCGTACGTCTGAAGTTCCAATATCATGCACCCCGCACTCCTTTGCTTCATTCCAAAAGACACCCCTAAATATGACAAGGTATATCTGGAATGGAGGTAGAGGATGCGAGCTGACTTGACGACCGGAGATGCGTGAACCGGACATGGGGTATCACAAGGCAATTGCCTGTGTGGCTGAATCTCGTGGGCCGTCAAATGTTTACGGAATACCAAGAGCTAAGAATCAGGGAAAGCTCTGATTTAACCCCCAATATCGCAAGGTCTAGAATCCACATGGGAGCCGCGCGAAGACGCTGGAATCAATACTTCTTTCAAGTAAGACCCTAGGCGAGGTGGATTCTCTGGCGTGTCCGTCCACCTCCTGAAGAGACAGGAAATATAAAGACTTCGGTCTTTACTATCCCTTTCCTTCTCACTGCAGTCTTCAACCTCACTCCACCTCGTCACCGATCCTACTCCAAATCCTAACTCAACCCCCTTTCCACCTCAATTCTCACCACACAATCCACCATCCACCCAAAATGAAGTTGCTCTCCTCCCTCCTCCTCCTCCTCTCCGGCTTTGCCGCAGCCGACCCATCAGCGACCCACCCCCGCCGCGTCGTGCGCCGGCCCGTAAGCTACTCCGGGCCAACGCCGATGTCGACGCCGCCCGTCCCCCAGGGCGCGCCATCCGGGTTCAAAACGAGCCTCGGCAAAGCCTCGGTGTCGGAGTCGAAGACCGGCTTGACGCGTCTGCCGGCTTCAATGATCGACTTAAACAACGCTTCTGCGCCTGAGCAGCCGCTCAAGAGACGCGGGAATTTTCTCAGGGGTTTGAGCGAGCTCGCTTTGGCTTCGGGTTTGACTTCGAATAAACGGGCTACGACGCCGTATGACCTTTATGTTTGTTCTACTTCGGTATGTGGGCTTTTCTTCGTCTTGCCCCTATCCTTATTACCCCTATTATTGTTCCCATCATATCTCTTGACTATTCTTGCTTCCCCGTTTCTCAATCATTCTACTTTCTCACACCATTCACTCAAACCTCCCTCTTGGCCCATCCCAAAACATCGCCCTCGAGCATAGCGCTAACCCTCCTCCGCTCCCCCCAGGGTCCCGCCCCCACCGAATCCGACTGCGACACAGTAATAGACCAAGTCTACAACATCAATGAATCGCTCGCAATCCAAGCCGGGTCCTGCCTGCTCTTCGAATACAATACCTGCTGGGGTTTCTTCTGCTCGCTGTGCACCGAACTGAGCACAACGACCGACTTCATTGGCAACCAGCTATCTACGGCCGAGACACTGTGCGTCCAGGGCGGCGGCGACGGCGGCACTCTCGTGGGTGAGGACTCGCCACAGTGGGAGGGCGGGTTGATTTACGAGGGGGATAGTTTGCCTGATTATAATGTCTGTTGAGTCTAGATGGACCTCTACCTGTTTTGTTCATTGCCTGTGGTTGAGAGAGTCGGGATCGAGTTGGGGAAGTTAGCGTAGATATTGATGACGGCTTATAGTACTGGAAAATCCTTTCGGGAACAATGCAGGAGGCAAAAAGCTAGCAGGTAGGGCACATGCATATATGCTTACCTTATATACCGCAATATTATGCCATTTCCAAAAAAAAAAATACCCGATTGGCGTACACGAAACAGAATTTTGGCTTCAGAAAGATGGAAAAAAAATTTAACCTCAACTAAGTTATATCCGTGATTAACACGAGGCCCCAAATGTTACATTTTTATATCCCTGTCACTCATGCCCCCGTCAACTGAATAGACCTAGGGCACTTGGGTGATATTGACTAACCAGTTGAACGGTGTAATGACAATGATATAAGCTGAAAGCGAGAAGGTGACAAGTATTTTGAATCAAGACACAGAGGATACTCCACTCATAATTCATAAAACTCTTCTTTTCAATCGTAATAGACAACTAGCCACGATTAATCGAAGCAACAGTAGCGCTGGATCCCTTCCGTACCGTAACTATGCACGCTGAGAAATCTCTGAAGTGTTGTGCCAGGCTCAAGCTAGCCGTAATGCTGGTATAACCTCTGCTTTCCGTATCCTTTGATGCATGCCGCGTCATAACCCATGACTTTAGTGCCCCATCCCTCGTGCAATCGTGTCTGAGACGTCGTGAACTTCGTTGCAGCGTTTCCCAAACCCATGACACTTGACCTTTTACATCATATTCGTGCCAAAACATAGCCATATTTTTATTCGTCATGCTCTCATCGCCGATCACGAAGCTTCTTCTCTACATCTGCCATCAATGAGCCACTTCAGGGATCGGGTCCTCATGTTTAGCGGTACTACCCTTGCCACGCCATGTGCTGACAGCAGGGATATCGGCTTGGTATCGTTCTTCGTCTGTCCCGTATGCCCGAGGCGTGAGCTTGATCAGACAATGTAGTGGGACGTTCATCCAGGGAGAGCGGGCCTGATCCCTCTTCATGAAGTATGCGTATATGCATCGTAGAATGGCCTGATGCGTCACTATAAGGATGTCCTCTGATCGTTCCAGCTCCATAATGATCGGCTCGAGCCGAATGACTACATCACGATACGACTCGCCGCCTCGATAGCGGTAGTTGTATTTGTCTTCATCACGGGCCACAAAGTCCTCGGGATACACATCCTTGATCTCTTGGTACGTCATGCCGTCGCACACACCAGCGTCTAACTCGTCTAGAGCCTTCCACTGAAGCTGATTATAGTTTTCAGGCAGAAATCTTGCAGTGGCTATCGTTCTCTTTAACGTCGAGGTCCACACTGTCAATGGCCGATCGCCCTATGAGATACAATGTCAGTTTGGAGACGACAAGATTTAAGCAATCCGAGAACTGAATTAGCAAGACTTACACCGACAGATTGACGAACGAGCTCTGGCAACTTATTGGCATATTGATGCCCTCTTGGCGATAACTCGGCATCACCGCCTATCCGCCCAGACAGATTGTACATCGACTCGCCGTGTCTCGAGAGCCATACTGATCTTGGACGGATGTGCAAGTTCATGAGGTAGTAGACCACACGACTCTGGAGATAATCTTGTATCCGGTTGATGATAACTTGACTTCCCACGTCCATCATCTTGAGGTAGGTATAATGGCTCTCGTCCCCGTCTTCGTCAATCGATTTGTAGACCTTCTCGTATTGCTTGATTCGGTTGCGAAAGTCCAGAGCAGCTGCCTCAGGGTCTTGGCCTTTATAGTCGGGACTCGTGGTTTTGACGTCGCGAACATTGGCCATGATCAACTCCTCATTGTCACATTTTGACTCGACAAAGAGAACCTCGATGCCCTCTCTTGTGCACTTCTCCTCAACCCATTTGCGGCGCTCCTTGGTCGAGTTGGTGGCATCCAGTATCCCTATGACACCGCCCTCCCGAAACCATCCCAGCATATCTGCAATGGCTGCTTCAGCTGCAGCACGACGTCTTCGCTCGCCTTCGGTATTGGTACTGTCGAAGAAATCGGCGGAGGGTTGGGGGGCGTCATTTCGGCGGTAGTTGCCCACGTTAAATACTTTGGCCGGTATTGAGAGCCAGGTCAAGTAGCGTTGAGCTATTATGAAGCTCAGCGTTAGCTATGCTCAACTGGCAGGAGGTGAGGCCAAGGAGATATCTCACCTTTCTGGGCAATATAACTTTTACCACGTGCAGGTAATCCCACCATCACAACACAGATCCTCGTGTCCTCGACCTGAACTCCACGGCCATTAGTGCCTGGCGCCATACTTGCCAACTATGCCAATCGTCCAGTTTCTATATGGAATGGGACATGGAACCACCATGTGAGGCAAGAATTCGAATGCTTGGCAAAACGGAAGTGAGGGGCAGGGTGTCAAGAGGAAGATAATAGCCGAAGAAAAGTATCGAAATTGACAAAGCCACAAGACTAGGGAGAAAGAGGTTGGCTAGTCCAGTGGCTCTCTGCAGAAGAAACAATCCGAGACCAATCGTTACGTCGAAAGAAGAGAGAAAAAGCTGATGAAAAGGGACTAAAGAGGGAGACTGTCAAAAAGTTTTGCTGTGACCAGAAAGAAAGTTGCTGTATTGTAATTATGGGATGCAGGCGATTCCGTCACCACCCGGGGTTTTTGGCTTGGCAACACGCTTCGTCGGCTCGCAACGGCGAAAGCAGCGACGAAAACCCGGGGCAATGGAGGTTACTGCGACAGGGTCTGGGACGATCCCCCACAATGGCCGCCAAGGTTGCTTATTAGTGGCGTGTTACCATTTGCTGTTGCATGTTCCCTCCTATCGCGTCACGAGGCACTTGTCATTGTGTTTCAACTTTGGAGAAAACCAGCGAGATGCAACATTCGGGTCGCTTCGTAAGACAAGTGAAATCACCTCTCCTACAGTATGGCAAAACTCAAAGACTCTTTTTGTAATGCCTCCATTGAAATAGAAGCAACGGAAAGTCTGTGCGCGAAGAAACACAAGCAGCCACAAGTAGATGTTAATACCCTTACAATGCATGAAAAGTGTAATAGTGCAGGTACAGATCGCTCTCCACTTGGAATTTTCAATGCTGGAAACTAGTGGTAATGTTGGAGAAGAAATTGGGGCAAGAGCGTTTTGGCTCTTTCCCCAATTCCTCCAAACTCAAACAACACAAACACTAACGACATGGCTTGCAGCATGTCTCGTGCGACCAAGGATCAAACCTGACCACTCTGGGTTTGTGTTCGGGATAGCCGAGAAGGCGATATTTCGCGAGCATGATGTATAACAGAGATTGCCATCTCCATCGTCACCGTATCCCAGTGAGTTGAGAGAAGGTCACTGGTGAGCTGACAAAAAGGGTCCAACAAGCTAGGAGGCGGCTGCAGCTCAATGCCAAGGACACCTCGAGCTGTCTCCATTTCGACCTGCATTTCTCGGCCTTACGAGAGAAGCATTGTCGCCGGTCTGGGTCTCCTGGCGTAGACGACCGCGGGACCGGATATCTCGTCGCTCCACTTGGAAGGGGCCTTGGCCGGAAAGGTAATCCCATGTCACCACATTCATGGGAGGAAAACGGGAGTAGCAATGGACTACTTGAGCGCGACTGCCAAATTGGAGATCATATTTCTCTTTTGTCCATATTTCAATCTTGGGGGTTGGAGTATTGTCGTGAAGTCCTATGAACCAAGAGGCTTCACCGCCATAGTTGAACTTTTTGCTCAGTCACTTGACAGTCAATTTTGACGCGTGGGGGTAACTGTCTGGTGCCACGCATTTGCGAAGCTTTTACTGTTGCTAGCGCAGGAACCGTCACGATGTAAAAGGGAAAGCGAGATGTGGGAAATCGTTATTCATACCTTCGAGAAGCTCCACGTGTTGCCTCGCGGTCGACCGCTTCGTCCAGCGACAATGCCCTGCATCGTGGCGGCTTGTCTTCGATGGGGGCGGTCTGTCTATACGGGCAAGGGCAAACAACCTATTTGGTTGTCCAAAATTCAAGGTGTGTTGCTCAAATCTTATTTGTTTCTTTGATTAGTTGCAGCTGTCGATGAGTTCTGATGGTCCGTTCAACATTTCGGTCACGCATGCCAGGGCAAATATATCTATGCGCAAGGTCAAGAAATGACTTCGAGCATGCTGAGGAATGACCGTAGTGTCACTTTGGGAGTGAATGTTTGGTGGGGTAAGGTGAGTCTTACTGTACTCCTTTGGATAGGAGAGAATTTTCATATATAAGGAATTTCAGCCATCAATGAACATTAGGGTCGGCTTAGTTGGCTTGACAGAAATGATACTGACTCGGTTTGTTTGCCACGCAATCCGGAGGATATAGACAAATTCGATGTGCCCTAAAATATCTGATCTCATACTCTGTATTTGACCTCATACCTGAGAATGACCTATCATCGCTACCACTATCTTATCTGGGGAGTAGATAAGGAACCTCAACACCAATTGGAACACTCCCCACGGCGTGCAACAAAAAGACGCTGATAACAGACATGTAGAAGCTTTAAGGGTATTACAGGTAAATTTGAATGCATTCTCAATCTATCAAATGTCCAATTTTGGTAAATGTGACGATCGAAGTGTTGAAACTTGACGTCCATAATATGGGAAACTTTCCAAGTTCACGGTCACAAATGCTATTATTGGTCATTCTCATGTCCGCGATGGGCATGCCGGAAGGGCGCTATAGCGGTTCACTGAACGTGTAACGCAACCTCCACCCTAACACAGCGCCTCCTATTCAGTTATTGGGGGGGAATGTCCATCTAGAATAGAAATTTATCTATTCTCGGTTGTAGATAATTCGGGTACGTGAAATCGCCCTATTACGGAGCAAGGGATTCGGGGAACGGAGAGAGGTTTCCTTCGCTCCAACACAACTGTTGGGGCAGGCAGCCAGATGCACCGTCCTTGCTGGGCACTTTTGGAGAGATAGGATAGGTAGTCCAACCGCGCCTCTATGGAAATCTCATCTCACTCACCACAAACAATGGAGTATCGCATCCTATGATTACCTGATTACAAGAACACTTTGGAGACCTGTTCACGTTTTCTCAAGCTTAGCTACCTGTTTGAATAATTGTTTAGCTCACGAATCAGGATATCCGGGGCATCATTCCACAACGTTGGTTTCGTTGGTTTGTGATGCAAGGGAACGCCATTACTTTGATTCACCCAACACCAAGTCACAACATAGAAAATCAATAGTTGATGTTGCACGCTTCCAAATCACATAATCCATGGCTGCGAGTAGCTCAACCTCACTGCACATGATGTCTAAGCTCTCGGACTTCGTCTTCAGCTACGAGCCCAGCGAGTCCCGGTCTTCCGCCCCCTACGGATCGGCAGCCACCTCGGCAGCCGTGCCCGCTCCGAAGCTGATCCTGCTAGCAAGCTGGATGGACGCCAAAGACGTGCACATCGCCAAGTACATCAGCCACTACCAGACCATCTACCCGGACTCTACCATCTTGCTCGTCAAGTTCACGATGAAAGAGACGCTGTCGCGCCGTGTTGCAGATGCCGTGGTGCAGCCTGCCGTGTGGTACATCTTGTCACTCATCCGAGCCGGCGAGCTGTCAGTGTCAGTGGCACCCGGTGCACAACCCCAGATCCTCGTGCACGCTTTCTCCAACGGTGGTGCGACGACTATTCGAGCGATGTACATGAGCTTTCACCGTGTGTTCGGTCGGCCGTTCCCACTGCATGTTGCTGTGCTGGATTCATGCCCTGGCATGGCGAAGTTTGGCAGCTCTTATAACGCGCTGATTGCGGGGTATCCTAAGGGTTTGTTGCGTTACGTCGCGGCGCCGTTCATCGCACTGCTTGTGCTTTGGAGTCTGCTTTGGTATGCCACGTTGGGGAAGTTCGTCGGACAGAATTTCTTGGCGATGAATTATAGGTTGTTGAATGATCGCGCGCTTGTGAGCCAGACTGCGCGGTCTTATATATATGGCGATAAGGACGTCATGGTGGATTATTCGGATGTTGAAAGACATGCCTGTACTGCTTCGTCAAGGAGGTTTAAGGTCAGGATGGAGAGGTTTGGTAAGAGTCCTCATGTCGCGCACATGAGGAGTGATGGCAAGCGGTATTGGCAGATTGTGAAGGAGACTTGGGAGAAGGGTACTAGCATAGAGTTGGATGTCACAAAGTCGTCTTGATGTTTCTTGCGATTTGAAAAGAGCTTATAGCACTTCTATTCCTTCGACGTATACAAACATATTAGATTCAATATGTCCGATAATAAGTCTACTTCAGGCTGCCTCTATCATTGCGTTACACGAAGCTTGGTCCATATCACAGCCTCTTGGGATATGTATCACTATAATCCAAGTCCTTGATCAAGCCTCTCTGCGGAGACTAACAGGTCAGAATGAGCCATCATCAATCCTTTCTGGTACGCTCCTCTAGCATATTGGGTATGGAAATGCTTATGCTCGTGACCTTAGGTCTTTCATGAAAGGGGGCCATCCTTCCCGTCCACATGAGAATCCCAACCAATACAAGAACCACTGCGCGCGAAACCAGCGGACACTTTTCAAAGGAAATATATAATATATACTTTACGTCTTCTGGTATGTTAGTCATAACGAAGTTGTTCCTCCCCGGGGTCAGAGCTTTTCTGTGGTGTGAAAAAGGGAGTGTTTCTATCAGTAGATCACATTTGACAGTGACAGTCACTCGCATTCATACACTCATCAGCCAGCTACAGAAATACATGCAAGACGAATAGCACCTTTATAAAACAGTATTTCAAGGTCATCTGTACGTATTATTTCATGATTTACTTTTTATGGACGGCCTTTTGTTAATAGAGGGAGGGTGTGATGCAGCTCTCATAACAGGTGTTGATTGAAACGGCAAGATCACAGATATTCACCAGCTCCCTATAGAGAATGGTAAGACTATATCAAGAGTTTCACAATATTAGTGGAGTAAGTCGTTGACTTTACAACATCATACCTGCCCCGCGCGTGTTTGATCACGTCTTCTCGAAGCGCGTGCCACAACCTTTGCCTACCTGGGCTAAAGCTTTGGTGATCATAAGGTAGATGCTCCTGCAGCCAAATTAGATTGATTAGGTCATGAAGCTGTACCCGCCCATATAATCCGTCAAGCCAGAGGGCAGTTCCCGCCTATACAATGGTTCACATGCCAGGCTAGCATGACTGCTGCAGATACTTGCCTTTTATAACCAGCTAAATCCCAATGCAGCATTATGTTCCGCAATGCACAGAATAGAGAACTAATTTTGGATCGGAAAGCATACCTAGATACAGAAGAGACGATCTATGATCGTTGTGTAGACTCTGTTGCCCCCTTTCCATCTCTGAGGAGCGTCCTCAACAAGTCTATACAATCGAAATTTAATGCACAAGTGATTCTGAGTCCCAATGCGGATCTCTGATGCCTCTTCACATGGCGATGATCTGAACATAAGGCAGGAGCATGTTATAACTCGCTATCTGAGTATAGGGCAGGAGCAAGCTACGAGTCGCTATATAAGTATATAAAAAGATGGATGTTATAAGTTGCTTTTTAAATACAAGGCGAGAACAGGGTATGGTTTGCTTTCTGAATAAGGCAAGAACAGACGGTGGAATCGGATAGATAACGATTTGCAATTGATGGAATGGATATGAGTATACTTATTCATGGCACTGCGAGTCTGTTCTAGGGGTTGCTTATTAACTAGTGGCATAGTTCTTCTATCTACCTATTGGACGAGTCAACGGATATGAATATCTCGCAGGACCTGATCAGGCTCGACTATAGAGGAGAGTAGCCGAAAACAAGTGTCCACTCACGGCCTGCTCTCGCCTGGACACATGGCTTGCTCCCGCCTCACATACACACCTGGCTCTCGCCTTATATATACAGCATTTACACAGCCCGTTCCCGCCTTGTCCAAAAGGCAATGCACAGAATGCTCCCGCCTTACATGCACAGCTTGCTCTCGCCTCATATATACGGCATACATACAGTCTGCTCCCGCCTAATTCGGAGAGCAATTCATAGTATGCTCCCGCATTATACACACAGCCTATGCCTACTTCATACATACGATTTACTCCCACCTCTTATACAACGCTGGCTCTCGCCTTTTATATATATAGCCTGTTCCCACTTTCTTCAGACAACACTCACAGCGTGCTCTCGCCTCATGTTCAGATGCTAATTCGCAGTCTATTACCGCCTTGTTCAGAAAGTAACACATAGCGTGCCCCCCCTTGTGTTCATATAGCAATTCTTGCACGATAAACATCTCAAGTTGTAAACCCGGAGACAATCTCCGGCCTTATTACTAACCCAAAGGAGACTTCCAGTCTTTTTGTTTACGTCTATTTACAGCTACAAAGCGACGCAGGAGCTGCTACAGGCGGTTTGAGACACGCCCTGTATACCCTTAACAGGTCTTAATATGATATGTATCTGCATGTAAGGCTGGACACGGCTATATACGAGGCGGGAGCAGGCTACATATATAAGGTGGGCACAGGCTGTGAGTATAAGGCGGGAGCAAGCTATGCGTACAAGGCAGGGGCAGGCTTCCTTTACGTAGAAGGCGGGAACAACCGGTATGTATGGAACAGGAGCAGGCCGTGAGTAGCTATCTAAGTATGAGGCGGGAGTAGACTGCGAGGCGCTATGTGAACTTATATGAGGCGGGAGCACTTTATGAGGTGATACTCAAATACAAGGCGGGAGCAAACTGTGGTTTACTCATTGGACATATATAAGGCGGGAGCACTCTACGAGTTACTATTGGAGCATGAGGCGAGAGCAGGCTCATATAAAGCAAGATCAGGCTATTAGTATATGACGGGAGCAGTCTGTGTGTATGAGGCGAGAGACGGACTGTGAGTTGATGCTTGTCCCCCCTCCCAGCTTGAACAGTTGAACACCTCAAGCAGTGAGCCCGGAGACAATCCTCCGGCCTCGTGACCAGTCCAAGGAGACTCGTAGTTCTTTTGTTTACCTTTATTTGCCGCTAAGGAGCTGTGTAGGAGCTGTTATAGGCGGTTAAGGTACACCATAAAGCGCTATAAGTCGATTCTGCCGCTTCTTCACTGCCTAAAAACCCATGCTCTATGCACTATAAGCCGCTGTAGATTGCTTCGACACGCTGTAGACATCACTGAGGCGGTGAGAAGAGGAACATAAATAAAACAACAGCTTTTCTGCCCTTTCTCTTCCCCATCACAAAGCAATTCTTTTGCTCCCGCCTCGCCACCCAGCTTGCTCTCGCCTCGTTCCATCTTTTGCTACTTCTTTGCTTCATCTTGCACTTTTCCTTTGTTCTTATATATATTTCCCCTTTTCACAATTCTTTTCCCTGTTCTTTTACTTTCTCGACTGCTCGTACCAAAAGAAAGATTATGGCTCCTTGGACAGAGGAGACGTACAAGGCTCTGTCCCCGGCCTTTTTCGAGAATGAGAAAACATTCTCAGGGATGAGATCTAATATTAGGTCATGGTTTGTCCAAGTAATCTCACCATTCTGGTTCAACACCACTCCGGCTAACTCATCCAGACACCATGGCCCCTTTGGTGAGCTTCGTGTAGGCCGCGAGTAATATCACCGCAGCAGCCAGCGATGTCGGTCTTGGAGGCAACCCAGGCCTTCTCGCGAACCTCATCGCCCGTGACCTCCTTGCCTTTGTCGGTACCGTTCCCTGTTGGATCCCTCTCCATCTCCCCTGGTGCAATGGCGAGTTTGCCGCCGCCGTCCTCATCGTCGACTTTATGGTTATGAACGTCTTCACGATCATCAATTCGATCATCTGGAACTCGGACGACGTGTCCAACTGGTACGATGGCACTGGTCTATACGATAGCCAAGTGTACCTTGTGGACCGTCTTCAACTGTTTCAGGGATGAGATCCAATACCAGGTCAGTCATCAGAGGCAGTGGCCCGGAGGCACCAAAGCGATGGATCAAGCCCAGGGGTCAATAAGACTCCAGAGACAGATCGTGGAGTTGCGTAAGGAGCTGACCATCTCACGAGAGGAGGTTCGCCGTGCATGGAAGGAGCTTGGCCGAAAAGAGCAAGAGGAACGAGAGAGGTTTGTGATGAAGACGCCCAATGTACCAATAAGTTGGTTGCTCACATGCATCAGACCTAGACGGCTTCCATCAACACGCCACATACTTGTCATCCTGCAAAGCCTTCCATCAGTACCCAACTCTACGCCGGGCTCATCGCCATCATACTATCACAATGGACAGTCCATCAGTCCTCGACCAGAAGGACGAGGCAGACATTGTCTATACTGGACTCTCCAAACCCAAGACCTTGAGAAGGGTTATGACAGGTGGAAGGTGTACTTTGATGCTCGAAACAAGACGGAGAAGAGTTAAAGAAGGATTCAATTCATGTTGTTATTCCTTATTCGAAAAAAAAAAACGAGTTTTCGACCCACCCCTCGCATACAGTAATATCGTTTTCAGTTCAAGCAGAGAGTTTAAAGAAGGATAATGAAGGGATCCAAAGTTGACGGCTTCCAAGAAACAAGAGATGGAATTTCCTTGATCCATTCGTATAGCTCTGTCAAAGCTCATCTCCGAGACCAAGCAGTACACTCAATAAACCTCCTGTTCCTACAGACACAAGCTATCGTTAGATCTTTATGATAATTGTATATCCTTCTCCTTCTGATCATGAATCGGTCACTTGGTCAGAGAAGCTCGCGATACTCTCACAGTATTCTCAAGTTCAGCGCTCCTAGACCTCGCAGCAGACAAAGTCACTGCCTCCCGGGCAGACTTGAGCTACAATGCCAAAAGAAGGTCAGCAAACCAAAAGACATTCCACAGATATGAACAAACCTCCTAACCTCCTATGACTTTGGCAGCAAGTAGCAAAACAGGAGAAGCTTACCTTTCAGAGGATGAGAACAATCATTCGACCACCGACACTAGGTTTCCGAGCCCCACCGGGACAGTGGTCCGTAATATAGCACCCCCAGACATTGGAAGCGTCGTTGGGAAAGGGGTAGTTGCCCTTATTGCCCTCGTAGGCGTCTCCGCCGTAGACCTTCGTGCAGGTGGTGTGGTCGAGACAGATGTAGCCGCCGTCATCGTAGGGGCCTGAGCATCGCCCGCCGGCGGGCTGCTAGGATTGTGGTGTGGAAGAGGAGGATGGCGAGGGTTAGAAACTTCATTATTAGTGTTGGTTAGCCGTTGAAGGCATCAAGTGTCTTGTCTTTATTGTTCGGGCTAGGTTCCATGCGGTTCTTATCAGTAGAATACGTCTACAACATATTAGCGTAAAGACATTTGGTTGACCTTTATATCCTCACACTCATTGAAAATAGTTCAGTGCCTAAGCCGAAAGGCATCCCAACCTTTTAAAAGAATGCCGAGCTGTTGATGACTCGGGAGACAAGAAGGACTCGTGGAGTCGACCCACTGTCTCATACACGTTCTTGATCACTGTTGTAGCATTCCACTCAGTTTAGTCCCTCACATATGGCAAGCTTCTAGAGCATTCTTTCCTATCTTGGCACCACCAACTTACGGGTGTCCATCGCGCTCTCAGGGTGGTATTATTATTGTTGTATTATGCAATCAAGACTCTCATGGTCATGATTATCCTATCAACATCAACCATCCTCCGCGTCCCGCACCAACTCCCAACATCTGCGCATACCCGTGCCCATCGACTCTGCCTCGACATCCTCACTCCACCGATCGCCTGTCTCCGGCAACTTTGCAATCTCCTCCTCGGAAGCCTTAAGCTCAAAGAGGAAGACATGCATTTTCAACTTAAGATGAGAAAACAACCACGGTACTGTTCCTAGCCTCTTGACAAACTTCACAAACGGGAGAATTCTCGAATTTCGGCGAAGAGCTGGATCCAACACAGCAGATGCATGAAGTTCTGCCATCCACTTGTCGTTGGCGGGAGAGAACTCGTGCAAGTCCTCCGGAACCTCCCAGTTTGGGAACTCCCATAGACCCGCGAGGAGACCCTTTTGTGGCCGGCGGTGTAGGAGATACCTCCCGTCAGGGCGCCGTATAGCGCACACGAAAGTGTCTTGCTCTCTGACAGCCTTTTTGACCACTTTCAGGGGAAACTTCCTCGCATGGTTGACAATGACTGACTGGCCGGCTTCTGTGATCTCTGGAGGTTCGGTTGGTTCTGTAGGTGCTGGCTTCGTAGAACTGTTCACAGTTGGAAAGAACAGCGACAGACTTTGTTGTCTTACCACGCGGCCCTTGCGAGACTTCTCCGCTTGAGCTGTTTTCTTAACGCTGGGGTCAACGACGACATTGTCGTCCGTGTCATCAGCTTCTTCGAATGGCTGGCAGAAATTGCAGGCATCCTCGATGTCGGTGACTGAACTGGACCGAGAATTGGCGTGAGGTACCAGATCCTTTGGTGCCAACCCCTTCTTGGCTGCTAGTTGCAGCCCTTCGCCGTAGGCTCGACAGCTTTCGTTAATCGGACAGGATGTGCACAGCGGCTTAGGCGTGCATATAGTAGAGCCCAACTCCATGAGAGCCTGGCCCCAACGTCCAGGTCGATCACTGACCAATTCTCCTTCTACGGCTTGAGGCGGCTCCCCATCCTCTAAGTCAAGAGCAACAGCATTGACAAGACTATCAGCTGCCGCCCAAAGGAGGTCAATGACAACCTTATCCGTCTTTACATCCCCATAAACACCCATCTGTCGACTGAGTACTCTCAGTACGTTCCCATCCACCATTGGCGAGGCCTTGCCAAACACAATAGCAGAGATTGCACCGGCAGTATATCTCCCCACGCCTGGGACCATCTTGACTAGCTCATCAACTCTAGAGGGTAGCACACCATGTAACGCTTGGTCTTCGCAGACCTTCTTTGCCGCTTCATGTATCCGTGTCGCACGACTATAATACCCCAAGCCACGCCACATTGCGAGAACTTCATCTGGATCAGCAGCCGCGAGCTCGTGGATAGTAGGCCATTTAGCCATCCACCGGTTCCAGTAATCAATAACGACGGCAACACGCGTCTGTTGGAGCATGATCTCCGAGATCCAGACCTCGTATGCCCTGCGCTCGAGCTTCTTGCGAAGTTCGGCAGCGTCTATGATGCTGCGCGGATCGATCCAGGCTTTGCGCCAGGGCATGGAGCGCAGAGTGCTTACACCGTCGAACCAGTTGAGGAGATCTGTTCTTCCTTGTCGGTTATCAAGGAGTAAAGGGCGGTGGTAATTGACATTGTGAATGCGCTTTGGCAAATCGCATGGTGCAGATTGTGCCACTGGCTTGTCGGCGCCGAAGAGCTTTTCGAATGTTTGCGCATTATCATTTTTCTGCCCCTTTTTGGCGCGTGAACCGCTTATTTTGCGCTTCTTCGCCGTAATCTCTTGCTCTGAAACTTGATATTCGTCATCATCGCTTTTTGACGCGTCGCTTGGCGTTGGAGGCGCTGCCCTTTTCCCTCTGGTGGAGTTTGGCTGTTTCACTGAGCTTGCACCTTCTTCGTTGACCTGCTCTGCTGAAGAGGCGCTCAAAAGACTAGGGCTGGCTTGTCTAACAAGCCTTGAAGAACGCCTCATCGTGGATTGTGTGGGTTGTGAGATTACTGCTTACAGACAATCTTGGAGACGCGACGTGAACCGCGTGGTGTGATGCGAAATCACGTGACTCTCAGTCGAGTTAATGGGTTGAATCTGTACATCCTCCTGCACCTTGCGCAAATGTATTACAATTCTACGTTTTTGTTCTTATTTTGTTTACCGACTATCTGAAAAACATACTTATTCAGCACATCTCATTCAGTTCAAGTGTTCTCGTAGGCTCAGCTGTAACCCTGCCGTCGCCTCAACAAGGAAAAAAAGCCTGCTACATATCCTTGGCATTCTTCAGATCATCTGTCATCAAGTCGACTTCCCTTAGAACATGTCTTTGACGACGAACGAAGCCTTCAATGGATAAAGGGAATGTTTCAAACTCCTCTTACAAGAATGAGTCTGCTACCTGCAGTTGCTTCAAGATGGTCGTTATTTACGTAAACCGAAACTTGGCAGCTCGGCAAACTTGCAGCATTTCGTAGTGGTGGCTGAATCAACATGGATAAGATCAAAGGTTTTGTTGGTATGAGTTGAGTTGTGGCACTTTCATTCTGAGACAAAACCGTAGTGCACGCCTGAGTCAAGGCAGAGAATCTAGCCCCGACTGGATGATATAGCTAGCTGGCTTTCGCAAGGCTTAGCTCGCATTCAAGTATCATGAAAACCATGGGAATGTATACTAATGTCTGTGAACTCTGGGATATCCATGATGCTGGGCGTTGATATTTAGTATTTTGTTTCTCTGCTTCGAGAAACGATTCAACCATAGAAGAACTAGAACTTCATCTCGCTTGATGTTGCTTCGTAACCTCGGATTGACAACCCAGGCGTGGTGCTTTCGTCAACTTGCATCCGTACACAAAAGCATAGGGAGGTCGGGAGGTATGGCTCTTCCTAAGCCAGCTCGCGTGTACTCATTCCCACCCTGTTTGATGTTAAGGAGGTCGAGTCTAGAGCAAGTATTGGCAAGCACTGTAACAAATTCTCACGGTGCTTGCTTGCTTTTTTGTGGGTAGAACTGGATCATTGATCGACATATTTTGAATGGGGAAGGAATCACAAGCTGAAGGCCCGAGGCTGATGGGTGGACAGTGAGTAAAGAATTTTGGGCGCCAAGTGGATTGGTGTTGCGCACAATGACGTAGGGAGAAAAGTCCGGGCGGCTCACGGGAGAGATTCCCCAACTGAGACCCTTGGACAATCTCGTACCCACGTTAGATCGCTCATCTATGACCAAAATAAAGAGAATAGGCGGCAACAGAAGCCTCATCAGCTCGGACATGATGGAGTCGACTAAACAGAAAATGAGGGGGTTCTGACGATATGTTGCATATGTCTGTGGTCCAAAGGTTGTTGCGGTGAGATACGATCCGATCTACCTCGTACATCTCTACCAAACATTGAAGCCGATCGGATCATCGAGTCAGCACATTACCTAAAGAATTGGAAAAAGTTCAACCTCCCGACTGTGCCGTTACCTTGGAATTTGAATTTTCGAATGTCTTTTTAGATGGTGCTTCATTCATTGTGGCGCAATACTTTCCATGGCATGTGTTCGGGAACTCCGATTACAAGATCTATTTCATCCTTCTTATCGCTGTTGATATCCAGATCCCCAAATTTGACTTGATGCGAATGCTTGGCAGGGGCACAGAAATACATGAAACAGAGGGCGGAAGGGGGGCGGACGGAAATGTGGAGGTTGAAACAGATCGTGGTCCAATAAAGCTGCCGGTGCTGGTACCGGGTAGAATATAGCACGGGTGAGAGGCGTCAGCTTCTAGGTTGAAACATTGCTCTTATTGGCCTAACTGAGATGTGATGAGGACCCCTAGAAATGTTTTATCTATTGATTAGGGATGAAATGACTTCAAGATTTGGTCATTGATGTCCTTGCTATAAATTTGCAATGGGTATACAAAAGACAAATTCTACCAAATATGAAGTTGAACAATTCCGATGGAGATCCATTGATCGTCTCACATGCAGAGAAATCTTGGAAAATGAAAAATCGAGTGGGTTGTCAGGACCAGATCGGAAAAGAGCAGAAACGCACAATTGAACCTGTGGATCACAGTGGATCTGCGCGCCACAACCCCTGGATCTCCTGGCGTAAATCTTCCCCATACAGTATGCCCACTCCTTGGCAATTTCTAGAGCTGTTTCTATCCACCATTCCCATCATTACAGTAGCCTGAAGGTACTGGACTACGTGCGTATTAGGTACAGCGTGCAAGATGTAACATCAGGCCTGTTGTACAGGTACTGTGGAACAGGCGAGGACAGCCTTGGAATGGGCTATGAGTACAAGGTTGCAGCTTCACTAACTGTCCCTCCTTTCGATTGGCGTCACCTATTTTCACTCTTTGTGCACATCCTCACGGCCGTTTTGTTTCATTCTGTCCCTTTCCTCTCCTTCAACCTCTCTTTTTTTCCTTTCCTTATCCGCATCGTCACCCTTGTTCCTGTTCTGCCCGGTCTCTCGTTTACCTGGGCAGGCACAACACCACACCCGCCTCAACTCATCCTCCCCTCCACGTTGGTTCTGGTAACTCGAACCCATCAAAGAGTGTTTCTCCTCACGGAGCTCCTCAACTCCAATCGATCGCCTGGTGCTGTCTTGGAATGCATTGTTTCCTGCGTCCTCCATCTCATTACCTTTGATCTCGATTATCTCGCTACATCATGTCTATTAGATCTCCTCTATCCCCAAAGGGCTTTGTGCCACTGGGTAATTCAACCTCCAACGCGCCCGATGGTAATGGCATTCCCTTGACCCAGATCAAAAGCAATGCCAGCACTGGTGCTCGAAAGGCCGACCAAGGCCTTGCCTCAGGATTCAGTGGCCAAGAAGAAGATGCCAATGAGAAGCACGGTTTCTTCCACCGCGGGCGCAGACATGCTGCCACGCCCGAAATTCCCAAGCCTGCCGCGAACGATGACGATGATGACGACTTCTCCCTCAATGCTATGGGCAAAATCTACAACAAGATCATACACGCTTCTGTTACCACCCGATACTTGATTTACATCATCCCCGTCGCCATCTTGCTGGCTGTCCCCCTCATCGTTCTCACAGCTTTGAACAAGAAGAATAATATTCCTGTTGGCGTAGGCCCAAAGCCGGATCTCGCCCCAGGACCACCGCTCTTCCGCTTGTTTGTCTGGTTTGAAGTCGCTTGGCTCACTCTGTGGGCCGGCAAACTTGGCGCATGGCTGACGATTCCCCTTTTTACGTTCTTTACCGGTGTTGTCAGCCCGGGAACCCGGAAATATGCTACCGTTCTTCAAAACCTGCAAATTCCGCTGTCACTCTTCTTCTGGGCCCTTGCGGATTGGCTGGTCTTCATGTATTTCATCGAGAAGCCCTTTTCTGCCGTTTCATGGCCCCAGACACTTACTACCATCCTGGGGGCAACCTTCATTTCAGCTGCCATTTTTCTCAGTGAGAAGGCTATCATCCAGCTGATAAGCATTTCCTATCATCAGCGTTCATTCGCCAATCGCATCCAAGACTCAAAACGTGATGTTTATCTCCTCGGCTTATTGTTTGATGCGTCTCGGAAACTATTCCCAATGTTTTGTGATGAGTTTATCCAGGAAGACGAGATCATCAACGATAGCATCGAGATGTTGCTCGGAGGCAAGAAGGGCCGAAGAAACAATCGCCTACCAGCGAGACTGATTGGAAACGTCGGACGGTTTGGTAACAAAGTAACCTCTGCGTTCGGCGCCGTTGCTACTGAAGTCACCGGAAAGCATGTCTTCAATCCCAACTCGGCTCATTCGATAGTAATCGAAGCGCTTGAGAAACAGTCTACCTCGGAAGCTCTAGCTAAGCGAATTTGGATGTCTTTTGTCGTCGAAGGCAATGAGTCCCTGTTTCCCAACGACATCGCGGAAGTGCTTGGGCCAAATCATGAAACTGAAGCTGAAGAGTGTTTCGGATCCCTTGATGCCGATAGCAACGGCGATGTCAGTCTAGACGAAATGATCATCAAGGTAGCTGATATTGGCAAAGAACGGAAGGCCATTGCGAACAGTATGAAGGACATTGGACAAGCTCTCGGAGTGCTAGATAAGATCTTGCTCTTCGTTGTGCTTATCGCTGTCATTTTCGTCTTTTGTGAGTGTTCATCATGTTGAGAGCCTCCCATCATACGATTTATAGCTAATAGTGTGATAAAGTGACATTTTTTAATGCTGGGTTCGTCACAAAGGCTGCGACTGCTGGTACAGCGCTGCTCTCGCTATCCTTCGCCTTTTCCGTAACAGCCCAAGAATTCCTAGGTTCGACCATCTTCTTATTCGTCAAGCACCCCTTTGATGTCGGCGATCGTGTCGACATCACTGGCAGCGAAAAGGAAGCTCTCATTGTCGAGAGGATCTCTCTTTTATACACTATCTTCACTCGAATCGACAAAATGCAAGTGGTCCAAATACCCAATATTGTACTGAACAGCCTCTGGATTGAAAATGTTTCACGGAGCAAGGCTATGAAGGAACTGATTACCATCAATGTTTCCTACGACACCACTTTCGAAGACATCGAGTTACTACGCCTAGAAATGGAGAGATTTGTTAGGCACCCCGACAACTCGCGAGACTTCCAGCCGGATATCGCCATCAGCGTTGGCAGTGTTGGGAATTTGGATCAGCTTCAGCTTAACATCGCCATGAAGCACAAATCCAACTGGCACAACGACGCAGTGCGAGCTACCCGAAGATCTAAGTTCATGTGCGCCCTTGTTCTTGCCCTGAAGAAGGTCCCTATGTATGGCCCAGGTGGCGGAGGCGAGGCTTTGGGCGGTCCCACCAACCCGACATACTCCGTCAGTGTCTCCGATATGGAAGCTGCCGCGGCTCGTGATAAGGCAGCTAAAAACAAAGATGCTGCTCGCCTCGTTCCTCTCAACACCGTTACCGAGAGCGCTGAGGTAGAGGCAGCAAAAGGCTTTAACACTGTCGAACCATCATATGTTGCCGAGCAAGGCTTCGGCTATAACCGAGAAGACGAGGCAGCGGCTGCCCAGCCCGGTCAGAGGAATCAATACGTGAACCGCAACCAATCCGTCAGGTCACAATTTGACGGCTCCAGCTCTTTGTACTTGCAAAAGTCCGAAAGCCAACGTAGTGGTCTCCGGAAGGCCGGCGAGACTCTTCCACCAGATGCAACCCGAGCTCCGAGCTTCCAGGTTACTCAGCACATGACGCCGTTTGACGAGGAGGCACAAGTGGGCGGCCCAAACCCCTATGCGCAGCAGCCCCTGAGCCCGACTCGTTCTGGCAACAGACACAGAGGAGCCAGTGTCTCAAACCCCCAATACTCTCCAAGAGCTCAAGAGCAATAAAACAGTTAAGATGACTACACACTCCCTATCGTCGGCATAGGATCCAAATGTTCATTTTCAATTTCTTCTCTTGTTACACTAGTGATTTCGGTTTTCATGCGTTGGCACACGCAAGGGGGTTGCGGAAGGCGTTTGTGCGGTTTGCATCGGTAGTTTTCAGGCTGCCTTACCTACTACCCACCTCCAACGGTCAAAGGGCAGTGGATTAACTCCCGGTCGTTTGAAATGAATCTTTTGAATTGTCAAATCGAACACAGGATGTTGCAGTAACGGCTTTTCCTTGCTTGCATTGACATCGATATCGGCATCGCTATAGACAAACAGATATAGAAAGGGAAAAACCGTACCCATGTACCGGGATAGAGGACAGAGAAAAAGAGTTTCATCCACCGTCTATGACATGTCAGGTGTTCTCCTTCGAGGGAGAGGGAAGATCAAGACCAGACAGGCAATAGCCAGACAGACAGGTTTTTGTTGTAATGACAATAAAAAAGAAGACATTACGTTTTATTGATTGGTCCTTTGAAGCCCTGAGTTTGTGACCATATCGTGTCCCACTCTGCAATGACTATATAAAGTGTCGTACAGACAATAGGTCAATACATATGTAGACAGATGAGGAAAGTTGCTTGATGGTAGAAACATCTATCTGCATCTGTCAACATGCACACTGTAGCCTTCCTACCTGCCGGGGGAATAGACATGTGTTTTTCGCTATAGGGGGTTATATACCCAAATAACAAGTTGGCTGGCATAATGAGCTGTGACATGGAGGCCAAATGGTTCAGTTGTATAACGGTCGTACTGTGGCATGAACAACGCTCCGGAAGGTTACGTTAATGCCCGGTCTCCCGGAGAGCTGCCAGGACAAACCTCGAGTGTTCTCCAGTTGACTGTGCAATTCTTGAATCTGGTTGAATCTTTTTTGCACCTCGTTGCAATATAATTTTCCTTTTTCACTGACAAGTCCTACAGCGTTTTTTTTTTAATTCACGCCTTCAGTGTTGAAGTCACTGGTTAAGTAATTTTTGTGTAAAACATTGACTTTTGTCTTTTCCCTTCTGTATCCTGAGAGGTATGGTGATGATATCTCTGCATTCAAGAAGCCCTGTCCCTAACTGCCCAGTCGTAGCCAGTCCGGCCCGAAGCGCCTTTGTTACCATGTATTTCATATTCCAGGTCTCATTCCTCATATATATGAGTGAATACAAAAGCCGGCTATATAATCCCAAGCCCCTGAGCACTTGACCCGATCTACTTCAAAGCCCAACTCTGCTTCGTCCGTCCCTCATCCCAGGTAGTCTCAATCTTGAGACCACGAGCATTGTCCTCGGCGATGGAGAACGTGATCTCGCCGCGGATCTCATCACCTGACTTCTGCGTTTTCGCCTCCCCTTCCTTCTGGGAGATGCTCGGGTCACAGAGAAGCAGTGCCTGCTTCCAGTGCGTGTCGGTGCCGTGAGGACCCGTGGTGAAGGCTACGCGGTCCTGATCGCGGACGCCCTTGGAGTCTAGGATCCAGGTCTCGGCTTTGGCGTCGTCGGGGACGGGGTGTGGGTTTGGGGATGGTTCTTTGCCCTTGCCTTCAACCTCACCATCAACAGTGATAGTAGAAGAAGGGCGCGTAGGCGAGAAGAAAGTATCAAACCAGATCAAGAATCCATCGACAGCATCAACATCCTGTGTGAGCTTCGAGGCGTACGGCGCTGTGAACGATAAATCTTCCGTCTTCGTTGTATACAGGTTCAGCATCTTAAACATGCTCGCCTCACCACAGAGCTTATCGTTCGGCCAATGCAACACCCGCGCATCACCATAAATCCCCTTCGCCATGGCCTTGCGCATATCAAACCCGTAGACATCAGCCCAGAACGCCTCGCCGTTGTCCGCGACCCAGACAGGGTCCGAAACGGGGGCGACCCACATGTTCGTGTGCGATGGGACGATTAGCCCCTGGGGCGCGAGGTATTTGTCCCGCGCGAAGAGGACGGAGGGGAGCATGGCTTCGAAGAGTAGACCGTAGCCCATCCATTCGGAGACGATGATGTCGACTTGGGAGACGGGGAGGGTGACTTCTTCCATTTTGCCGTGAATGGTGGTTATCGTGTTGGAGAGACCGGCGTGGAAGATGTTCTCGCGCGCTTTGGTTATGATGGCGCTTGCGTCTACGGCTAGTACGCGGGCGGCGCCAGCTTTGGCGCAGAACATGCTTAGGATGCCTAGGATTGGGTCAGTTAGCTGGTCTGCAAAGGAGATAATCAGGGTGTTGGAAGCGCTTTTTAAAAGCTTGATGGCTTGGTGACGATGAAGAGGTGAGGGTGATTGGACTTACCACTGCCACAGCCGATGTCGAGAACAGTCTTGCCCTTGAAGAGATGCTTGTTGTCGTAGATGAAGTCGCGATAAGCGTCTGTACGGACTGTATCCTTGAGCATGGTCTCATGGATTTCTTATTTGATATTAGTTCAGAGATACGCTTTGGATCATAATGGATGCGAGAACTCACCGATTCCAGCATAAGACTCCCAGTAGTACTTCGACTCATCCTCTTTATCCTCCGCATCACCGCTCTCCGTCCCCTTGCCCTTACCAGCACTCCCACCCGAAGCAGAAGGTCCCGCACCGCTCTTTAAATCCTCATCACTACCCCATCGGTCATCGAGCGTCTTAGAGACAGTAGCACGATAGTTCTCAAACTGGCGAGTGACGCGCGCAAGTTCCTCTTGGAGCTCCTCATTGCGCTTCAGAAGGTCTGTGACGTTACTACCAGTGCTAACTCCAGCCACTGCTGTGTCAGGGCCCGCCACTGTCAGCTCCGGCAGATCGAAGAGGCTGAGGATCACGGCATCGTCGTCTAGCACGGGCTTGAGGTATGCATCGTTCTCGATGGTAGATGTGGAGATATCCTCTTCTTTCACTGGCAGGCCCTCGTGCACGCGTTGGCGAACTGAGTTGCTTGGTTAGTGATTGTCGTTCTGTTCAGGAGTATGGGAATGAATTCTCTGAGATGATGGTGAGCTTTCCCTCATTCAAACAGGGAATCTCGACTTAGAGATCTAAGATGAGGAAGAAGCCGATGTTTTGTCTCTTGATGATCATGTAAGGTAGGGAAATAGCGAATTCCAAAAAGACTAACTGTAGTTGACCAGCTTCACACAGCCGTGAAAGTCAAGCCGCAACCGTTGTCGAATAGCCAGAAAGTCGAACTTATGCTCGTCTCGACAATGCGCCAGCATGGACATGACGTCTGGGAAGACGCGATCATCCAATAGCGAGATGACCTCTTGGGTGTCCTCCTCATCATCATCCTCTTCGACATCGTTCCAGCCCTCCTCGCCCTGAGAGTCATCCGACGCAGAGTCACTCAGGGCAGAGTTATCGATAGGCGGCTTGTCTTCTTTGCTTGTAGCCATATTGGGTTCAAATCAGTGTGAAAGATGAGAACTGTATATGGGATCTTGCTAATATATAATAAAGAAATGATTTATACTGAGTTAAAATCAGCAGGATGAGTATAATCAAGATTGTGGTGTCGAGTCGGCGGCTAATGTAACGGCGTACCCTTGTAGCAGGATCGGGGACAAGGCAGCACGTATGAGGATTGAGCACAATCAAATGTGACAATTTGGAAATGCAATTCGTGATTTCAAAGGAAGGAACGAATGGCTCCGGTATACTCTATACTTTCTGGCGTTAACCTCAATGTTCGAATTGTCTTGAAGCCGCTCACATTTTCTCAAGAATAGAAAGTGGGATTGTGGAGGTTTGGGGAATCGGATAAATGCATATTATATAGTACGGGATATGTGCATTTAACAATTGATGAAACAGCACAACTTGAACTGCTGCTGGAGTTGAAAAAATGGGCGGATGAGCTGTATTCATCCTTCAAAACTGCGCCTGTAGCCCATTGATAAATGTTGTGGTATCCTAGTCCACATCATCCTCTTCTTCGTCATCTTCACCCTCATCGTTGTCGTCGTCATCCTCTTCACCTTCCGACACCTCCTCTCCCAATGCCTTGAGGCGTTTCTGATGTCTTTCGTCAGTTTTCATTATCAACGTCCGTGGAAGACAGGGACAAACCTTGTATTTGGTGACCTTGTCCTCTAAATCGCCGAAGACCATGAGAAGGTCGTCTAATTCAGTTTGCGTTGATGTTTGTTGTTCTTCTTTGTCTTTCAATTTCGCTTGGATCTGCATAGAGTATTAGTGATCAGATTTGGAAATCGTGTGACTGTGTGGTATACCTCTTGAAGTTTATCTGCCTTTTCTGATAATTGAGTCTCGGCTTCTTGAAGCTCATCTGACTTTCCTGATAGCTGCTTCTCGAGATCTGCCAAACGCTTCTCTGATGATTTCGACTTTGACTCTTCCGCTGATAGCTTCGAGCCGAGCTCTTCTCGGACAGCTTGAAGTTCTTGGGTCTTGGCTTTGTTGGCCTGTATTTTGCGTTAACAGTCATTTTCTTGATATCACTATTATATCAAGTCACAGACCTTCATGAGATCCACTTCGAGACGGCTGATAGTAGCCCGCAAGTCTGCCATATCAGCTTCGGATCTGCGTTGTATACGTGCAGCGTCGGCTTCTGCCGTCTTGCGCACATAATCAAGCTGTCTCTTCATTTCATTTTCTTTTGCGGCAGCCTCTGCTCGTACAGCCTCCACGGCCGCAGCAGTGTCTTTCTGTGCAGCCTGAAGTCGTCGCTGGTGTTCATCAACCTCTGCTTGCTGCTGAGCCTCTAGTTTCCTTTCGATCTGTTAGCTGTTTTTCAACCGAAAACGTGGGCGTGTAGAGACTTACTTTAGTTCTTCGTTATGATGACGCTGCATCGCATCATTGACATTTCTTATCCGGGCCAACTCAGCCGCCGAGGCTTCTTTTGAACGACGATGATCAGCCTGCTCTTGGCCAAATTTGCCGTTCAAGGACGCCACATCAGCAAGAGCGCTTTGTAGAGCCTGGTCCTTTTCTTCGACCTGAGTTCGCAGAGAATCTACTAGCTCACGGGAGATACCCTTCTGCACACCATTAGTCACTACCGAGATCTCCATGCCCGGGTCACGATCGATAGCTCTGGCAATCCGGCTGTAATTGTCTTTGAAGAACTCGACGAAGATTGCGTCAAAGTAGACATCTGGAAGATTCCCGGACCCATCTGCTCTCTGAGGGGTGACCTCAAAATCCCTCATGAAGGGATGACCTCTCAGCTTGTTCAATGAATCCACATACTTTTCGTGACTAACTCGTGATAGGATTACGGAATGGAGCGTAGCCCGAGGAATGGGCGAGTCTTTTGTAGAAAACTCGTACACAACGCCCAAAATCATTGCACATAATCCTTGTACAATAGTATTGCTAGAATTATGGCGCACGACTTCTTGTGCCAGGGCTTGAAGGTTGCTACCCTCTCCCAAGAAGTCATTAACAACATCAATGTCTTCGAAAAGCCAAGCTGTCAGAAGCATGAGGTATCCCACCGATACTCGGTCATCGTCACCTCTGCTCAATGCGGAAACAAGGTGCGCTGTAATTGTCTGGATGCTGGTCACGACTTCTTCACCACTTTCCGCATCTCCCTCCGTAACCCCCATCACAAGAGCCTTCCCTTCTGGATTCTCGTATAACAAGTGAAACATGATGGTTGCAGCGAACCAATGGCGATAGGGATCGTTAGAAGCGGAGGCGTCGACAGGTCGTAACAGTGTCGTCAGCACATTGGCCGTTTCGTCAACACCAGAGGAGTGGCCCTCTATAGCGCGTCGTAAAAAGTGCATTCGAACGTCGGGGTGACCGTAGAAGTAAGCTTTTATGCATTGGGACGCAGCAACGCGGAGATCGAACGCCTGCGTCGAGGGAACGCTCAAAGCCAGATCCAAAAGTCCGTCAATGACATAGACAGATGCCACACTATTTTGAGAGCCCTTGTTCCCGTTCTGCACTGGCGCTGTTTCTAACACCGAGGGGACCTGAAGTTGAGCGAAGGTCTCTTGAAGTTTTGCATTGCCTTTGATAGTGGCGGCACAATTTGTTAAAGCCTACGACACACATGATCAATTTGTGTAAACCTAAGGAAATCAGGGGAAGGTCCCGAACCTCTGCTCTGATGGGCATCTCAGCATCATGGCTAAATGCAAGCTGCAAGGCATGATAGAGCACGCCATGCTGCCAGAAAGAGGCTTGATTCTGTGCTGTGCCCACGGCACCAGGTACTAGAAAAAGTCGTATCACAGCCAACAAAGCATATATATTCCTGTTCAGCTGTTCTTGAGCCCAAACCGCAACGTCCCCCTCCTCTTTCTTCTTCTGGTACGAGGTCTCTAATAGCTTGGCCAGTTCTACGACGCAACCGCTTTCTCGGAACAATGACTGATTCGATGGGTTCAGGCGTAAAAGATTAGCAAGGAATATTAAGCAATCCTCGACAATCCTATCGCCTTCTAATAACGATCCTTCAATTGCAATGATAGCGAAAACCCGCTCGAACGCATTTTGATAAGCAACGGAATGTTGGATAACAGGGGAAGAGGGTGTGAGGTAGGTGAGGAGCGTCAATGCTTCGTTTCGAATAGCTTCACGACGATCTTCGAGAACGGCAACGAGCCGAGGTACGCCGAGGGGTGCTGATGAGATGCATTCTTCGGTCCTTTCGGTTCGGGCGGAGAGAATAGCTACTAGCAGTTGTAAAGAGTATAAGCGCGAATGGAAGTCATTGGCCTCTAAGAAGTCAAGAAGTAGGGTGATATTCTCTTGACGTTGGGTGAACTCGTCGGCAAGCCACAGGGCTATTTCTTCGGATGCTTCAGGACTATCCTGGTTGGGGCTGAAGAGCATCAGCAAAGTCTCGAGGACAACCTTGACCGTATCGACATCCTCGCCATCGGTGGACAAGCTTCCAATAAGGCTTCTAAGAGCACCAGAAGCGACTGATGCTGGGTAGTCTTTGGCAAAGCTTCGTAGACCGAGTATGGCAGCACGGCGATCTTCTAGAAGAGTAGCCGAGCTCAAGCGTCCGCTGAGAACGTTGATGGTATCGCCTACGGACTGCTTCGCGGGCATAGTAGCTATACTCGAAAACATGGTTCGTACTATATGATCACTTTATGGCGTAACAGGGCCATTTGCGAAAAATAAGTCGATCGATCACACAGCGAGGTACATATCGTCCGTATGGGTAGGTGGGTAAGGAAGTATGGAAATTGGATCGACGGGCAGGAGTAGGAATTTCGGGAGGTCTGTTTGTTCTACAGGTATACGCGAAACAAACAGGTATAGCTGCAGGGTATCAATTAGTCTTCTGAGAGTCAAGCAGACACATTTGATATGATACAATGCGAATTAAAGCAAGCTTGGGAAAAAACAAGTTGCGACGATCAGCTGGTAAGATGCAGCATCGTCAGGGTCGGTCTTCATCTGGCCAGTTCTAATAAAATAAATAATAAGAGGTGAGCAGCTCCATCGTCAATACCGGCGTTCCACATTATTATAGTTACAGGCTTATCCAGGTAGCTCATTATCTCACTAGTAGGTGTCATTTATTAAAGCAAGTACGATAACGGGCCCGGGCCTCGTGCCTGCCATCAAGGCTCCCCAAATTACACTAAAAATAAGTTGAATTTGTACTGCAAGGCGATAAGACTACAGGCATTGTGTTCCGCCGATGACTCATATTCAACCGGCCAAATATTTCAAGGGCTCATTCAAGCCTTATTAGTTGATCGCTGAAGCGCGCAACAATCTCATATTCAAAGACGGGAACCCGCGAAGAGCGACCGCTTTGTTTCCCACGCGCCCTGTAACTAACTGCCTTTCAACGAAATGAATGAAAGGTAAGAATTAGTTCGCCGACGTCTTTGCCTCTAGTTCATCAATCGACATTGTGCAATCTTCCGAGCGCCAACTGCATCCGTTGCGCCGCATCTCAGGTCATCGCGACCATCGTGTCCGACTTTCTCTATCAATCTTCTCCGACAACCCCTCTCGCACCGTACTACCTCTGTCATCAGTTTGCTGTACATATACACATCTACATTCCTGTTGTAGCATTCGGATTTCTACATAAGCGACCAAGGCGACATCGTCGTCACCTGTCGCCGCCATGGGTATTCCAGCTGCTTTCCGGTGGCTGTCCACCAAGTATCCCAAGATCATCTCCCCGGTCATCGAGGACAAGCCAATCGTCATGGACGATGGCTCTGTAATACCAGTTGATACTACCCGTCCCAATCCAAATGGTGAAGAGTTTGACAATCTGTATTTGGACATGAATGGCATTGTACATCCTTGCTCCCATCCAGAGGACAAGCCTGCTCCAAAAGATGAGGAGGAGATGATGCTGGAGATTTTCAAGTACACTGACCGCGTAGTCAACATGGTCCGCCCCAGGAAGCTGTTGATGATTGCCATTGGTAGGTCAAGCCATCCATTCCCCATCTCCCCGTATCCCCGTATTCACTCCCACATACTGACCTATCATGTACAGATGGCGTTGCTCCACGTGCTAAGATGAATCAACAGCGATCGCGACGTTTCCGTGCTGCCCAAGAAGCGGAGGAGAAGAAGGCTGACAAGGAGGAGCTACTGAAGATGATCAAACAACAGAACGGCGGCGTTTTGCCACCGGAAACTCTGGCTTCGCTGACCAAGAAAGCGTTCGATTCTAATTCCATCACTCCCGGCACCCCTTTCATGGACATACTAGCTATCAGTTTGAAATATTGGTGTGCTTACAAGCTTAACACTGATCCCGGCTGGGCCAATATGAAAGTCATCATCTCCGATGCCACAGTCCCTGGAGAGGGCGAGCATAAGATCATGAACTTTGTCCGTTCCCAACGTTCCTCACCTGATCACGACCCTAATACTAGACATGTCATCTATGGCCTCGATGCCGATCTGATCATGCTCGGTCTTGCAACTCATGAACCTCATTTCCGTGTGCTCAGAGAAGATGTGTTTTTCCAGGACGGAAAGGCTCGGACCTGCCGAATCTGCGGCCAGAAAGGTCACGAAGCTAGAAACTGCCGTGGCGAGGCCAAGGAGAAAGATGGTGAGTTCGACGAAAAGGACAAAGCTGTCCAGCAAAAACCATTCATCTGGCTCCATGTCTCTATTTTACGAGAGTATCTTGCTGTAGAGCTAGAAGTCCCCAACCTACCTTTTCGTTTCGATCTGGAAAGAGCTCTTGATGACTGGGTTTTCATGTGCTTCTTTGTCGGCAACGATTTCCTCCCTCATCTTCCCGCTCTAGAAGTCCGCGAAAATGGGATCGACACATTGACTGCCATCTGGAGAGACAATCTTCCTTTTATGGGCGGTTATATGACAAAGGATGGCCACGTTGATCTTGAGAGGGCACAGTATATCCTCGATGGCCTTGGAAAACAAGAAGACGCAATTTTCAGGCGCCGGAAGGAAGTAGAAGACAGACGAGAAGCCGGATTCAAACGAAGAAAGATGCAAGAGGAACAACGGAATGGCAAGAATTACGCACAAGATCGTCAAGCGTCCGGAAATGGCCTGCCGAGTGGTTTGCCTAAGGCCCTCACACATGACATGATTGTGAACCGCGGCGCGACGGCTGAAGATGCAAACGCTGCCAATAAGAGTGCTGCTGCTGTCCTCAAAGACCGAATCAAAAACCTGCAGTCAACGCTGAAATCTGATGACACTCAAAAACCACCAGAGACCCCGCCTTCTGCTTTGGGCAAACGCAAAGCCGAGCTCATTGAAGATGCCGCCAGCACACCTGGCAGCGAGTCTAGTGCGAACGAGGAGCCAGAGGATAGTGTCCGTCTGTGGGAAGATGGATACGCAGATAGATACTATGAGGCGAAGTTTCATGTAGATTCCAAGGACCTTGACTTTCGAAAGAAGGTGGCCTGGGCTTATACTGAAGGGCTGGCCTGGGTTTTGAGGTATTACTTCCAGGGTTGCCCCTCGTGGGAATGGTTCTACCCGTACCATTACGCTCCCTTCGCTCAAGACTTCAGGGAACTTGCGAAGATGGAAATCAACTTCGAGAAAGGCAGGATAGCAAGGCCATTTGAGCAGCTCATGAGTGTGCAGCCTCCTGCCTCTAAGCATGTTCTGCCAGATGTTTTCCACCCCTTGATGACAGAGGGGGACAGTCCAATCATCGACTTTTACCCAACGGATTTCGTAGTCGATCTGAATGGAAAGAAGATGGCCTGGCAAGGTGTGGCGCTTCTACCTTTCATCGATATGCCTCGTCTCTTGGAGGCCGTCGAAGAAAAGTATGCCTTACTTAGCCCCGAAGATGCTGCTCGCAATGCCCCAGGAAGAGAAGTCTTAATCCTTTCAGAAGCGAACCAGGAACTCTACGACGACATAATAGGGCAATTCTACTCAAAGAAACAGGGCGCCCCCAAATACAAGATGGACTCACACAAAAGCCGCGGTTTGATCGGCAAAGTCGAGAAGATGCCTGACTATCTCCCCCATGGAACCCTCGAGTATCCGCTAGAACGCAATGCATTGCCCAGTGTGGACGACGACCGATCCTTAACGTGAGTTTCTCCCTCCTTCAAAGCTGACATGTTTGTATTTGTTGCTAATCTGTAATAGTGTGTACTACGACATGCCCAGCTCCAGCCATACACACAAGTCAATGCTGCTGCGGGGTGTCCACATGCCCCACGCAGCGTTGGATCGCAGCGACGTTGAAGAGCTCAAGGGCAAGGTTCGAAACTCCGGTCGGAGCTATCGCGGAGCACCCCTCGGACGACAGCATCAAAATGGACATCGAGAGCGCATGAATTATGGGCCAGACTCACGACGTTCACAGCCGCCGGGGCCTTCATTCCCTGGATCGGCATTCCCTATTCCACCTCCAGGGATGGTCCCCCCGGGCTGGGCACCGCCACCTCCGCCTGGTTTTCCCGGGTTCGGAGCTGGCCTGCCGCCACCGCCCCCTCCTACTTACCATGGGGGCAACCGGGATAACTATAGTAATGGATATCACCACGGCGGTTACAACCAAGGCGGGCACAATCAAAGGTATCAGCCTCCTCAAAACGGATACGGAGGACTATACAACGGCCCGCCCCGCGGATATAACGGGCAAGATCGTCGGCCTCACGATCCGAATCGCGGCTATCGTGGCGGCCGTGGCTACGGCCAAAGATAAGAGCGAAAAGGTCTTTTGACGGCACACAGACTAAAGTTCTTTCCACTTGACTCTTGATGTTTAGAGCTTTGTGATGCAGGTAGACAAGCATCAAGGGCTACGTGTATAAAAGTAATTCGCATGCTACGACATACCTACCTAGTGGTTAGATATAGTGCTGAACGATACTTCATCCCGAGGTTCACCGATTGCTATGTACCCAAGGCCTATGGCAAATAGATAGGCATTTGTATACCCCAAAGGCAGGGAGGACAGGGAAGGAGGAGCTAACCGAGCATTCACCCTGCCCTTACGTCTTAGGTCTTGGGGGAAATTTGTGGAAATATCATTAGTCCCGCCGGCCTCAAGCTGTACCACTCACTTCCCCTGTCTACATGTGAAGATATTTCTACCAATGTTTGTTCGTATCGTATAGAACGGTACCCGAAGGGGTGGTTCAACGGGTAGGAACATGGCATATCTTATTGCCATGGGCATCCTTTGCCAGACACGTGGTGGATTGATGCACGTGCCGCGCGTAACCTGTTTGTGGTAAAAGGCATATGCAAAGCAGAGATGAAATCACAACTTTTAAAGTATAAAATTCGCTTGTGGGCATGGGAATATGATTACACTCCTTGGTCTGCGCGCTAGTGTTCGAGTCCGTAGCTCCGTAGCTCACGTAGTTATCAGGAGGTATCGATCAACAATGGTCATATGTTTCGGAACGATATCTCCTGTGCATCCTTACAAGTTGGGTCTCGCCGCCGTATCATATGAGTCTGTCTTCTGATGTCTAAGCTATGTATTTACTTAGGAATAATTATAGCTGCTTTGTGTTTCAGCCCTGATTAGGTGTAGACAGGCAGGTCAACTACAGTCTACTACTCAGTCGGAACCTGGCCCTTGTTCGTGTCTATTTCCTGCAACGGCTATGATGGGGAGTGGAATGAGAGAAACAAGATTCCCACATGCATGCCCCTGAAAGTAGTTTTATGGGACATGGTTGAAACATAGGGCGGGAGTTGCAGATTCGAGGAGGATGAGGAACAATTAATTGGCAGACGGCGCCTCAAATTGAAATTGAACAATTTGATAACGTGGTAACCCGGTTGTGGAGAAAAGTGCACTTTGGATTCTATACCCTTAGTCAGATAACCATACCAGTTACCTTGCTCCGACTCCCGAGAGGATCATTAGTCGTTGCTTACAAGTGAACAAGGAAAGAAATAGAAAAATAGGGGACTTCAAGACTCTACTTGAAGATGTGCTGAGAAGGATTTATTTATTAGATTGTATTGGGTATTGTAACTATGAAATTACCTACATGTACCTAAGATAGTGCCAAACTGCGGCGTTCTCTCCGCCCCGCCCTCCACCGATCGCTAGACGGAGGGCGGCCCCTACCTTTTAGTCACGGCGCATTGTTGGAGTCGCCCAACTCATTAATGAACTTGTTACGCGGCGTGCTACGCAACAGCGACCCCTCAACCCTTGGCTGTTCCACATTTTGCACTTACAGTAGCAACTCCATACATACCACTACTACTACCACTACTACTACTACTGCTACTACTTCCTAAATATGTGAACGTTTTAATAACTGCACTACCGAAACATTAAAGTCCCGGTACTCTATTCCAAACCTACCTCATTCTTCCCCGTAACGAGCAATCGTGCCGTGCCCAACCCACGGTGCTGGAGGCGTCATGACGATACACCTAATCCCAACTACACGGTACCCGATCGCAAAATGAGTAGCGATGCGGGCCTGGTCGGTTCTCTGGTTGAAAGACTGACTTCTAGGGTAAGAGACTCTCTCTCTATCTCTCTTTCCCTGTACTCAGTCTTGAGTGGTATTCACAGCCAAGTCGCTAACTAGGACAATCAGCTCCCATACCGCACCGGCACCTCGACTTCCGAGCTCAAACATGACAATGTCGCCACCATCACGCGCGCCAGCATCGTCCAGCAGAGCCCCAACTCCATCTCCAATATCCTCCACACCCTTGTGCCCCTGCTCGAAGATCTGTCGCGACCCTACAAGACCCTCGCGAGCCGTCCCGCCCACATCCTCCAGTCTGAAGTCTACATCGTCGCCCTCGCCGCCGACTGCTGCACCGCCCATTGGGAGTCGCTGCGCAAGTCTGCGCCCACTTCGACCAGCAATGGCGCTACTCCTGCACAACCATTACCTAAACCACTACAGGATGGGCTAGTAAAGCGGCTGTTTAGTTATCTGAAACTACTACTCGAACCCATAAGCGATAGCTATATAATACCTGCGAAGGCGATACTGGAGGACGACTATGTTCGCGAGTTTTTGGACCCCCGATATGAATCCCCCGTGCGAAGTAACACCTCGTCTAGTGGCTCAGACAGCGTCCTCGAGCCGTCTCCTTCACGGGACGGACCCGAAGACACGGAGAATATCGAGCAGTATGTCAATGTTATAATAAGCTTTCTGAGCGCCGGCAGCTGGACCATATCCTTCGACTGCATCAGGCAGATCACCCGTAGCAAGAAGACCCAAGTGCAGAATAACGCTGCCCAGAGTCAGGTCGTGACCGAGGAGGACAGATCGGCACTGGTTCTGCTCGGTTTTATATCCTACTTGTGGGTTGACGCCCAGAAACTAGGTCTGATCATGCAGGAGCTCAGCTCTACGTTTCTTCACTTCCGGAGGGTATATCAGAATACCGTAGCCCTTACTGCCCCGCTCCTCATCCTGAAATGGATCGAGCGATATCCTCACGAGTTTGTCCGGTTGCATAGTCACAATCGAAAACTTGATGGAGGGCCGGAGACCATGGCCGATATGGCGCAATCCCTAGGCGACAATGGCAGGAAGCGCTCCTCTCTGTACCCGTTCCAGGCAACTCTGCTTATGCTCGTTCCCGAAGTGTTTGAGGTCGCCAGTAATCTGCGTAATGTGAAGAGCAGCACCATGAGCAAGAGAATCGCTTTTCTCGATGGGCTCCGGAAAGGGTTGCGGAACAGGAACGAAACGGCCGGCATTTGTTTGCTGATCTTGTTGCGCGCGGCTCGTCATTTCCCTGCGGATTCTGACTCGGCGTACTTAAGCTATGTGATGGACGTCCAGGACGAGCTGCGAGACGCCATTTTCCGTCGATATCACCCAGTTAGCGACAGTGGGCTGTTCGAGCAAGATTTGACTACTGCTGCCCTGATCAGCCTCATACACTTAAATTTTGACACTTACGCAGAGCCACTGGCACAGCTCTGCACACATTCTTCGGCGCCTTTGTGCTTCCAGGTTGCCATCATGCAGACGTGCTCTTATTTCGCTCGGAAGCCGAATGCGCAAGACTATCAGCGTCTTTTCATTGGTGTTGCGAAGTTCACTCAAGATCAATTGAAGGTAGGTGGCGTCAATCTCTCCAGAAGACTAGAGCGGGGCGTAACTGACGGGTTCAGGCTATGTCTGCCGCCTCAACTGAGCTTTGTATCGATAACTCGCGCCGACCGCATCGTAGAGTATCTCACGCGAGATCGTCTAATGAGATCATAATATGCAACATACTCAAGTTTTGGACCCTGTCGCCGTTAAGCTTATTTGACAGCTCATCACCCGATGACAAAAATCCAAGTTCCTTCTATGAGGAGATATTTGAAGCATTTGTTTCGTGTTTGGTGACAGCTAATGACACAGTGAGGTTCTTGTCTCAACCACTGGCTGAACAAATTTTACCGACAAACGGTTTGCTTGCGTCTGTGCGCAAGGCAGCGCCTCTTGATTCGGGGGGTTTCAAGCTCAAATTCTGGAAATTAACGTACGATATGAAACATTCCCCAGACTGTTGGTACCGTTGGGCTAACAGGTTTGGCAGGTCCCACTCCTTATTGGACATGGTCGATAAGTATAGGCAACACGAAGACAGCTCCATTTTGAAATCCATCTACTCCTATTTCCGGACGAACCTGGTATTATTCCAGACGTGTCCCGTAAGTGTTCCCCTTCCTATCGGCGATATCTTGGCACGTTTCTAAACCGAGATGTAGGAACTATGCAGACTTGAAGAAGATATCCCTGAAGGAGCTACTCTTCGTATGACTGTTGAATCACTCTTGCTTCTGACGTTAAATCACCCTGACATTGAGGTCTGTCGGCTGGTTACCTCAACCATGGGTATTTGGAACGACGTACGCATACTAAAGGCGAGTCTAGAGGCCAATTCATCAACATTACAAGTCCCCAACAGTGATATCTACGCGGAGATCGCGTCTAGTGCTTTCAAATTCACCGGTATGATGGCTTTCCAAAAGCGGACACGTGGACTGCTACGCCGCATTCAATCTCCAGGCCCCGGTATACTCGATGCCTGGGAACGGGCGTATGATAAATGGCTGCATTTATCCAAAGAGGTCTCTACAGCATCTCTCGACTCGACTGATGAGAAGATTTTCTCCGAATGGCGGAATTTGTCCGGCTTTTTGGCCTCAATGGGCGGTGTTTGTACTATGGAATCTGCGTATAGTTTTCTTGATGATCCTGTCGTTAATGCACTCAAATGGATTGATCGGCCACCTTCGGAAGAATCAGACGAGCCTATACTTACCAGGTACCTTCGCCTGAGCACGCAGCTCCTTGCGTGTCCGCATGTCCGAGTCAGAGAAACAATTAGAGATGTTTTGTCGACGGAAACATCACCTACCTTATATCAAGCTTTACTTAAGGCTTTGACGTCTGAGTTGGACGTGCTCTTCGCCGGCGCTATGGAAGGCTCTGATAGAGGCCAAGAAGGAGAAATCATCTTCGCTGAGCAAGCAGCATCGTTGTTGAAGACTATCGTTGAAAAACTTGAGACACCCTCTGACCTCACTGCGGCGGCGTCCATTGACTTCAGTTCTCTTGGTCTGAGCTTTGTCAAGTTCCTTGATGGTGCTACAGAGAATGCCACTAGCTTGCGAGTAAAGACTAAGATTTGCCAGCTGTGTGAGGCGATCACCAAGAAAAAGCAACATTTGAATTTCCGAGACGATGTGGCAAGACGGAACCAACTGCTTGAGTACATTTTCAGTTGGATCGCTCGGCCTCACACTCCCCATGCGGAGAGTGTCCACCGGGCGCACTCAGATATATCCCATAGAGCGCCTCACGCAGAGATCTCCCTTTCATCAAATGGTCGGCAAGATGAATTGATCCGACTTCAGAAAGAGCTAGACAAGGCTTGCTTCCGGTGTCTCGCTGCCCTGACATATAGACTTCCTCTGCAGCCTGGAGAAGGGCAGAACGATATCAGCACCAGCGAACTGAAATCTCAGATGTTCCATACTTACTTCAACCGATTTCTCTCACTCCTCAACCTTGAATCCTCCGAAGGAGGTAGAGGGGAGAGCTCGGCTCCCACATCTACTCATGATGAAGCTGGCTCGACGAGTGCGCTCGCGATCACGATTCTCTCTAATCTCCTTAGCGCAAACGTTGACGTTGGACTGAAACACTCTTTGAATATTGGTTACCAGAAGAACATTGAGATTCGCACTGCTTTCGTAAAGGTATTACATAACATCTTGATTCAGGGCACGGAGTTTAGCACCTTGACGGATAAGGCTGTCAATGAGAAGTATGACTCCCTATTACACCTCCTCACTCGCGACATGAGTCTCGTCGTCGCAATGAGCACGGTTTGCCCAAGTAGCGAAGTCGAGGAATTGACAGTAGCTATGCTAAATATATTCGAGTACCGGGGGCGCACATTTGAGCTGTTGGAAGCGTTGATTAAGCAAGAAATAGAGGACACAGGTATGTTTTCACCATGTAATCGATCAAGGTTAAGGTTTACTAATTTGGCTGTCAGAAAACGAGGCGGAGCTGTTGCGTCGAAATTGTGTTGCAACAAAAATGCTTTCCGTTTATGCAAAGTGGAAAGGACCCCAGTATCTCAAATCGACACTACAGAAAGTCGTCGAGCGGTTGATGCTTACTTCCAAAGATTTAGATCTTGAATTAGATCCATCAAGGATTTCATCCCAAGAAGAGCTTGAGAAGAACGCCATGCAGTTGCGCATTGTTGCCAAGGTCTTCATAGATGACATTTGTGCGTCGTCGGCAAATATACCACCGGAATTCCGGAAGGTTTGCAGTATAGTGAGTCCGAGCCTGAGCTCAGTTGTTCATATTGTCATCGACTAATGCTCAAAACCTAGATATCTACTGCTGTTATGTCAAGGTTCCAAGAGGCTAAATACACGGCTGTGGGCGCCTTCATCTTCCTGCGATTCTTCTGTCCAGCTATTGTGGCTCCAGACTCAGAGAAGCTTGTCGATGTACCTCCGTCCAAAGAAATGCGACGAGGGCTTTTGTTGATTGCCAAAGTCATCCAAAACTTGGCCAATAATGTCTTATTCGGAGCAAAAGAGCCTTACATGTACCCCTTGAACGACTTCCTAACGCAGAACATATACAAAGTCACAACCTTCTTAAGGGAAATCTCTGTAGGTCACCCGAACTCCTTTATTCTTCATCTCTGCTGACGCCTAGATAGGTGCCTCCTGAGTCTCTCGAGATGGCCCGTTCTGACATCCAATCATTCGATTTTGGCTCTTGTGTTGTCCTGCATCGTTTCTTATATGAACATTGGGATAATGTGAGGCAGAGGCTTCTGTCTCAAGAACGAAGAGAAAATATTCGCTCTCCCAGTGAACTTGCTCGCGGCCGGTCTCCGGTGCTTGAACCGCTTCGGGCTTTGGTCACCACTCTAGGACCCCCATCACTTGCAGTCACGTGGAATCGTCCACAGATTACCAATAATGACTTTGTCACGTACTCAAGATTCCAAGACTTTATGCTTCGCAATGCCTTCCGCGACAACGGTTCCTTCGTGGCATCTCGTACTATCTATGATGGTGGCGAGAGTAAGGACGGTCTCCAAGTCATGTGCATTATTCTTCGCCACATCGATCCAGATATGATTGACTTCGACTTCCTCGTGTACTCTCATCTGAAGCTGGTAAGCCGGCTTTGGCACAAACCCTTCGGGCTTCTTATAGATGCGACATGCGACAACGGGAGACATGAGTATCACGGAGAGATCCATAAGAAACTCGAGCAGCTCGCCACTGCAGAAGTCGCCAAGAACTTTACCCGGGTATACATCTACAATATGAACAGTACGTACCGGAAAACGTTCCGGCGCCGTATGCGCATGGTTAGCAAGGGACCCAACCCTCATTTTAGACCAGGGCTCGAAATCTACCTCTTGGGCACATTACAGGACCTTCAAACTCACTTCCATTTGAGTCAACTTCATCTCCCCAAGGAGACAATCAGCGTCGTAACGGATACTCGTTATGTCTTCCAGCCTGTCACCCGACTTTCGAAAACGAAAGGCCAGATCGATGTTACCATCAAAGTAGGTAGTCAATTCGTTCAGGTGACGACCGTGAGGAAACAAGAGGTAGATCAAACCCACCGCCTCAACACTATCATAAATGATATTTTCCGCCTTGGAGATGTTGATGAAGCCCCAACGCCTATTTCGACTGAGGACGACTCTGCCTTTGGACTGCGAGCTGATAGCGGAAAAATCGTCATGTATTTCCAGAGCCCTAAGAAGAATGAGATTCTGCAATCGATCCGCACCGCCAAGGCAAAATATGGGAAAGATACGAGAACCGTCAAGTCATTCGAGAGGCTTGTTCGACCGCAAGATGTCCCGGGAACACTTCTCAATCTCGCTCTCAGCAACCTTGCCGTGCCGGATCAGTCTCTAAGAGTGTGGTCTTACAATCTTCTTGGTGCTCTTTGTCAAGCCTTCAAATTCAAAGCAGCGCACAAGTTCCTGTGTACCAAAGACGTGCATATACCCTTGGATCCGAACCAATTTATCGTCAACATCAGCAAAACGCTTGCTCAAGAAGAGCCCCAGCTTACAGCTGACTTCTTGAACGAATTCTTCGTGGGTTGGGAACATTTCTCCGAGGACCAAAAGCCGTTGACTCTTGCATACATGGCGCCATGGTTGTCTTCTCTTCGTACCTCATTGCTGGGAGAGGAGAGCGAAAGTGAGAGGGGCAAGGAGAAGATCAGTGCAATCTTCCAGAAATTAATTGATGCTGTTGCCCTGGATCCATCGCTCAACGTGATCCTTGAGCAAACGGTATGGCCTGCTATCTACAAGGATGAGGTTTTATTAGATATCTTCCTGGAAGAGATCATCAAAGCAGCTCTTGTAGTGGGCCCTTATGATGAGCTTACACAATCTTTTAACGCGATCATCATTGCCATTGGCACTATCACTCTCCGAGGCAAAGTTATCTCGCGGTTACGGAAGGCATTAAACCGTTCAGTACTTCGACCAACCAAGCATCTTCCCGAGAACGCAGTTTGGGATGAGATTTGCATTCTCCTACAGTTCTGCCTCGCGTTATCATTCGATTGCGGAGTACAGTCACAGCTTTACATGCCGGAAATCTTCCACATTATTACCATGCTTGCAAACACTGGCTCTCTTGATGTTCGCGCGTCTGTTCACCATCTCCTAATCAACACGTTACATGCTGCATGCACTTCCTTCAAACTAGGAGATGCCCAACTTGTAAAGTTACGCAGTATCCTCGAGCTAGTCACGAATCCTAAGAACGATATGCTCTCACTCTCGCCAACACTAAACCGAGACAGCATGTCTGTCGCCACGATCCAAGAATCTGGGCAGACGCTTGCCGCTACGGAACATCTGGCTACCTTACTGTTTGATACGTGCACAGTGGCGGCACCATCAGTTGATCTAGCGAATGCTTGGCGGTCTAGATGGATGAGCTTGGTTGCTAGCACTGCTTTCCAGAACAACCCTGCGATTCAGCCCCGCGCCTTTACGGTGATGGGATGTCTTGCTCGTGAGGAGATCGATGATGATCTTCTCTACCAAGTCCTTGTTGCTCTTCGCAACAGTATTACTCGCTTTGGAGAAGACGGCTCCACTGACATGCTCAATGCTGTAGGAACATCTTTGACAAAGATGATCAGCAAACTGGGCAGTACATCACGCTACGGGCTGCAGCTCTTCTGGCTTGCCATCTCATTAGTCCGTCTCATGCCTACGGCTCGTCTGTTCAACCAAGCCACTCAGCTACTCGAGGCTGTGTTAGCTAACCTGGGGACTTCACCCGAGTTGAGAAGCGAGAAGACGGCGCAGTTTTTGCTGCAGGGTCGTTCCACATTAGAAGAAGCTACAATTCCATTGGATGAGGTGTACGGCGTCCACTTCACACCAGACAGGTTCCATTTCGCTGTCTCCGCCTGTCTCGTACGTGGTCTCACGGACCCCGTCACAAAGCAATCTACGCTCAGCGTCCTCTCGACTCTTCTCGAATTGACAACCAACTCATCGTCCAAGGGGTCCAAAGGGTCCGTCGCCGAATTTTACAGATCACCATATATGGCATTGATACAAGCGAGAGTGGGAGGGGCCGAGGCAGTTAAGGAATGCCTCTGGTCAGCTGGTATCAACCCAGCAAATGTGCCTAATCTACCCCTGAGCCGTTGCATCGCCCATGCCGAACATATCAAGGATAAAGATCTCTTACTACACACCGCTATCGAACTCGTCGACTTTTGTAACTTGGAGGATGAGGTTCAGACGCTCACTTTGACTTGGTTGATTGACCTCGCTGCTGAACGGCCGGCGGTCATCGTTCCTTTGTGTCCAACAATCACCTCCCTATTAGACCACGTCGTCCTCCACGCCCAGAACCCAGCGACGATGAAAGCGGCACATGAACTGCTCCGCGTCCTCACTTCGGACTCGCAGTTCGGCGAGAGCACTAAGGATGATCTTGCCGATATCCTCGAGGACGCTGGGTTCGAGGGCCTCTGGCGGTCGCATTCGTTCTTGCAGATGCAGCAGGATTTGGATAAGCAGTTGATTGTATTTACTGATAAGTTAATTGAGGTGAGTTATTTTCGTTGCAGCTCGAACTAGTATAGGGAGACTGAGGTGAGACTGAGTGCTAACTTCCCCTGTGTGCGTAGCTCATCATTCTATGAGAAATAAATAAGATGAACCCCTTTTCAGAATATCGGCAGTGGATTAAGCAAATCAAGAAGACACAACATCATGCGAAGGGATGTTTCAGATTACTTTTATTTATTGCACGCTTTGACACCTTATACCAATCCACCCTACCTATCTACCCTTTACGACCAAAAAAGATGCAGAAATCCCCATTCTGGGAGAGGACGATATGTCAAAAAGGAAGAAGAAGAGTTAATTAGGTTATATCTTGACTTCAACTTGGTTAGATCGTTCTAGAGAAAAGTCTACGGCGGTTTTTTCTATCTGTCTATCTTGAATATGAAATACTTTTTGAGGAGGAAAAGCTTTATTGGGTATAATTTACTGAGGCAGTTATTGCTGAGTACTGGATGAGTTGAGAAGTTAAGAAACTTAAAGTTGACTTGGGGCCCGAGGCTGAAACGGTACCTGCAGTGCTTGGAGGTTTTTGATCAGAGAAAGAGGGAGAAAAGATGTGGGATTAGATATCCTGATAAATGAGAATATAATGAAAGAGATGAAAATGATCAAAACGAAATTATTCTATTTTTTACTCCTCACTTGGAGTTTAACAAGCTCACCCAGGTTCAACCATTTAGGCTAGCGCAACTGTGAGCCCTTTGAGGAGTATCACCCAACACCCCCATTATCCCCCTTCCTTTCTCTTTTGATATATTACTGTTCATTGAAATCCAGCCTTTTCGATTTATACATGCTGAACTTATAGCCTACCCACTCACAAACCTACCGGCGCCAACTTAGCAGTACTTAGATCAACCTTATCTTGAACAACTGTATGCCAACTTCAGTCGGGGTGGCATTGCAGATCAGTATATAAGCTACGATGATAGCAAGTTCTGTTGGCCAGATTGGTATGGCCTAGCGGTATATCTTTACTTAGTATCTTTAGACTTTATCATTAAGCGGTAGGAGTTCAATTCCCTACGTGGCCGTTGAAATTTTCTCTCTCTCTCTTTTCCTTCGCCTCAATCTTTTTATCTATCATATTCCTTGTTCTTTTTATTAATCCAGCTTCATATTCTTGATAGAGATGGGCAGTAGGGATGTTATAGCTGATCCAAGTTTTTGAAGGACTATCCATCCGTTTGGTGGGTATTACTTGTATACCAGCTCATGTACTCAGTGTTACCACAATGCTTCGTTCCTGGTGCTATCTTAGCAACTAATTACAAATGTGCAAAAAGTGCATTATTCCTTTCTTCTCTCAGCCCAATAAGCAAAAGAAATTAAAATTCAATATATCGTCCGCTTTATTCCATCAGACCCAATCACAGATCCCGACGAAAAAGAGGATCAAAGAATCCAGATACGTCAGTCAGCTAACTAGCATCAGTAATATCAGCCCCAGTAGCAGTAGCACTTGTACCCTCCTCCTTCTCACCACTACCAATCCCCACCCCGTCTCCCTCCGACCCAGTCACAACGGGAGCGGAAGCGGGAGATCCAGAATTATCAGGCTGTTCGTTATCGAACTTGTAAAGCGGTTCGAGCGTAGCGCTCCTCTGCCAGAGGACGTAGCGCTTGATCCACCAGGGCAGCGCCTTAGTGAAGCTGTACTTGATGAACACTGTACTCGGCACGCCAAAGACGTAGTCGAGCTCTTCGAGGGTTCTTTGCTTTGTTTCGGGTACCCAGAGGAAGATGAGGATGAAGCCGAGGACATTGAAGCCTGCGTAGAGGCCGAAGGCACCCTAGAAAACCAGTTAGTTTCAGACTCCCCCCTTTCTCTTATTGCGATAGAGAGTAGTGTGGATGAGTACTTACAACCGTACCAAGCGAGCTCAAAATCTTCGGGAAAGTAATAGACAGCACCGCAGCCCAGAACAAATTAGTCGCCACAGCAAACGACATGCCGACCTCGCGATGCGACAGCGGGAAAACCTCAGCGCTATAAGCGAACGGCACGGGACCTTCTCCGGGGGAGTAAAACGCCGTGAAGATGTAAATGAAGACGGCTACAACAGCAACTTCAGTTGTCGCTTTTCCGGAAAGTAGCGTGAAGAGACCTGCTGCTAGAAGTGACCATGCCATGTTCGGGAATGTGAAAAGTAAGAGAGTGCGTCGCCCGAAGGTGTCGATTGTCCAGATCGCGGGCCAGGCGAAAGAGAAGTTGACGACGCCAAAGCCGAAGGACGCGAGGAGAGAGGTGTAGTCTGTTGCGCCGACGTTGGCGAATACGGTAGAGGAGTAGAAGGCTATGATATTGATACCTGTGTTTTTAAAGTTGTATCAGTATGCTAAGATTCTTGTGCGTCTATAGAATCAGAGTATCGCCTACCGCAAAGCTGTTGTGCAATCATGACGACGAATGCAGCGCCCATCGCACGCCGCAGCCGAGGAACCGTGAAGATCTCATAGAAGCGCTGGATGTAGGTAGAGTCGCCAATGGCCTCAGCCTCGACTTCGACTTGCGCCTGGATAGCGTAGAGGTCGCGGGCGGCCTGAATCGGGTTATTTCGTAGCTTTAGCAACGATTCCATCGCCTCAGCATATCGACCTTTTTTAATGTACCAACGTGGACTCTCGGGGCAGAAGAGGATAAGAGCCACGAGCGGTAGGGCTGGGATGAAAGCTGAGCCGATTTGCACTATTTCTTACGTCAACTTGTTACTTTTTTCCCCTTCCCTCCTTTCTTTCTCTGGCACTGAATCTTGGTTGAGAGTGGGGATTCTTACGTCTCCAGGCGATAGGACCAACCTTGCCAACGATCAGGTTGGCAGTGGTTCCGAGCAACAGTCCAAAGGCAACCCATAGTTGCCAAGTCATCGTGAGAGCTCCACGAATGGCTGCAGGACTATTCTCGGCGGCAAACACAGGAACAGTCGACGCTTTGATGCCCATGCCAATACCAAGTAGGAGACGAGTAACGAGCAACTGTTGCCAGTTCTGCGTCACGGCACCCCCTATAGGGGTAATCAAGAGGATGATTCCTGTTATGAAGATTGTGCCTATACAGGTGTGTCTCAGCTCCGAGAAATAGAAGTTGTACATCGTGGGAAAAAAGGGGGAACAAACCTCTTCGACCAAATTTGTTATTCAGCGGATCGGTCAGCCAACAACCGAGCAGCGAGGCACTGATATAAGGCGCAGCATTGATCAACCCAACAAGAAAACTATCATGCGTCGATTTGCTGCCTATACCAAACTGCTTGGGGAAAGTTAAGTTAGCTCCGTTGCTCCCTTCTTGATCCCAGCCCTGAACGGCGGCGCCGATCGAGCATGTGATGATCGTTAAGTACAGCGTTCGAGGCACACGCCATTTGTGCGTTATCTCTTCGCGCAGAGCCGTCTTCTCGGCTTCGTCGAGCGCTTCGGCTCCTTGGAGATCCTCGAAGCCTTGGGGGTCCTGCGCGACGAGCGCGCCTTTGCGCAGGACTGCTACGTGCTCATGGAGGTTGTGCTTTTCGGCGAAGGCGGTGGCATCCGCGAGGAGCTGCTCGCGTGGGATGCCGGCTAGGGGGTTTCGGATCCTATAGGTTTGCCAGGTTAAAAGGCTGAAACTATGATTTCTACAAAAGAAAAATATCCAGTAAGGAGATAGAGTACAGTAAACAGGGCAGTTATACTTCGCATTCAGGTTCTGGTTAATGTCAATGTTGGTGATATGGCCAAGGTGCTGACCCTTCTCGGCGTCCGTACTGGTTTCAAAAAGATCAGCTTATATCAACTGGTTGTATTCTTTTTTCAAGAACTTGCGCTGGTGTTTCATCGACGACGCTATATCCCCGTTAGCACTTAAGGTATCACAAGCAGCTTTTGCGAGCGTCTCGCTCTCAAAACTAATACCCCAAGCCAAAAACTTACTTCGCTGTCGGCTTGATGTCCTCGTCCGCCATTGTCATGAGTTCGGGTTCTTAGCCGTAAATAATAAATTAGAGCAGAACTGAGGTCAATTAATTAGAAAAAAAGAAATGTCACTTGAAGCCAAGCTTCTATAACTCTACTACGAACCAGATCCGTTCTCCGGCGCAAAGCAAGTAGGAGGAGGAGGGGACACACAAGGGAAATGGCTTGGGAGGCTTCGGTATTTAACGACAGCTTCACGCCACGCCAAGGCGGTCTGGTGTAGTACCACCATTTCGCAAAACAAACAATAATGTCAGGAAACATACATATATCTACATGTAGCAACTGTGCAGGCAGGTAGGTAGCTACTACAGCATGCTGTGTGAATGCATCACAATCTCGGGCGCGGGCAGGGATGAGAGACAAGGGTAGCTCTTGGGTTTCTTCCTCCTCACCATGTGCAGCTGCATTCTCCAACCCAGCCCAGGTATTGCAGCAGTATGCCTAGATGCATGGTATGCTCACCCAATGGGGAAATCTTGTGGCTGGCTTGGAAGCCGGGGCAGTGAGCCTGTCGCCCTTGAGGCAGTTCATCTAGTTTGCGGTCCTTGTTGGACAAAATTCCGGCCAGTTTTGACCCCAGTGTTCCCAGAACATATCATCAGATTCGGTGAGGTCCCTTCTGTACCATGGCGGATAATGACGGAAATTTGAAGATGGGCCCATCTTTGTACCACGAGCGCAGGCTCTAGGAGGCTTAGAATCGTTCGTTTTTTGCGTATAAGTCGACACAGCCTCGACATTTAGTTAGGTTTCGAGTACGACACTATACGATTACTATACAAATGACTGCAACGCGATGAGATTGTGCAGATCTCGATTGTATGGTATGGTACATAAACAGGAAGTTTCCAAGACCGAGTATCTGTAACAGAGGCAGGGCGACACTTCGCCATGGTGGTATTGCATTTGGGGGAAGTACCTTGGCGTCCATAACTTGGGGGAACTCGTGTAGTTAGGTACTCCTAAGCTGAAGCTGTATTCCATATGCCTTGTGACAACAGAGAGGTGTCTTACAGCCGACCTGGACTACAGACTAAGCCTCTGCAACTATCAGATCTATCCCCAACACGGGCTCAACTAGTGCGCTATGACGAGATCTTCTCCGTTTCTTTCTTGCCATGCCCTTCGGAGAGAAACATTCAAATCATTCGTAACAGAGAGTATTAGGCAGATTTCGTTTCGTAATAATAAGACCGCCCAGCGAGAGCAAGCCACTCACTTTTTTTCGCCGATGCCCGTGGCCGCCCGCCCGCCAAGAAAGAAAATCGATTAGGAAGGGTAGCATCGACACGTCCGAAAGAGAACACTTGCAGGCTCGGAACCAGCCAATCAGTTGAGCTTAACGTTTCCTCAGGTGCCTTAGGCACACAATCTCTCTATATTTCCATTACTGATAGTTCAAATTCCTTCTCTTCCCCGCACGCGAGGGAGGGAAGGGGGAGAAGCATGCAGTACAGAGGAAGAGGAAGGAGGAAATTCTAGGCATTAGGTTGATTCCCGGGTCCAAGGACAACTGCATCTCGGCGCGAAATGTGGCACGACAGCACCTGCTGCGACCCCTAGCTGTGGTGATGGTAATGAGTCTGTTTTTTGAGAACAAACTTCTACTATTCCACTAGCATGGGTTGCCGAAACTTAGCAATCTAGTGACCAGATATGAACCCTTATATCTCACGTCTTGAATCTGTAGGGCTCAGTTATATAATGTGTGAGAAAGGCATTGATCAACCATAATACGTTAGATCAGAGCTTACGATCCAAGATTCCCAACTTGACGCTAGAGCCGCTGGAAAAATGGGTCGATTAAACGGCCCCTGGGTCAGTTCTATAGACCTCGTTAAGTATTTCCAGGGTAGTCGATCAGGGTTACGAGGGGTAGAACCCAAGGTTCAAATATCTCTCATCATGAAGTCCAGCATGCAGAACAAGTCTCTTCACCTTCAGCTGAGTGAGATTCCAGAGGTTCTAGAAGCATCGAGATAAATAAGCTTACCTCCTTTATTCACAAGAAGAACGGCGATTTACCAAGCAAAACTGCTCATGTGCCCCTCTCATAAAGCTCGGGAAGGTTTAGTTAGTTTCATGTACATATATTACATACGTGTATGTATGTAGCTGAATGTCTGAGCTAGTGAAAAAACATATCAATCAAAATCCCAAGCTGCATTTATGGGGAAACCTCGCGCCTTTTTCAGAGTGCGCACATGATGCTGCGTGCGGTGATCTAGAAGAAAGGATGAGATAAAAGCAAGGGGTAGCTAGCTTCCTTCCCCGCACCTAGGAATTCCAAAACTATAGTCCTTACTAACCCATCCCCTGCTCACACACCCTGATGAACAAACAAAACGACGAAACATGGGGACACGGTAGATGGCCCGGGTTGCATGGCGGGCTTGCCTGCCGACCGGCTCCATTGCCTAGGACCCTTGTAAGCCGTAGGGGTCGTAAGGGAGGTAAGGGGTCAAGGCATCAAGTGGTTGAGTGAGGTTTTCGTTTACTTGATGATTGTTTCCATACACTGCCATTGCCGTGTATATTTTCTACTTGTTATCTATCTGGAGGTAATGTATTGGTGAAGAATTTGATGCACAACCAGTCTTTTCCCCTATATAAGCCTTGCATAAGTAAGATGACTACTCCGTCAATGTACCAAACTGCTTCCCGTGGAGGAATTTCCTATCTACCATTTGACAGAGAAAGAAAGAAAAACGCAACAGGAAGCCAGAGAACTGTAGAATAAAGTAATAACAGTCCACAGTGTATTGACATTCCCTGATAGGCCACATTTCGTGTCAACTCCCCACGATAGAGATAGACGTCCAAAGTTCGCTATAATTTGAGTGATCCGCATTGCCTTTAGTATCTTCCCCTATCAACTTAAATCTTCAGATGTTTTTACTCCATCACGTTCTCTAGTGAGGAATGTGTACGCCTCTCTTTTATGCTCTCTCTGATAGTACGTGGAAATTCCCCCGGCCGACTTGACCTCGCGACGCCACGCTAATTCAAGTATGTGCCCAAGAGATGAAGATCAAGATACACGAACATTCTGTTCCCGGAGAGGTAAACCAAGAACTTTGATAATATATAGATGTCGAGAGTTGAATCTAAATTTGTATGCGAACGAGGCCAAGTATATATCGAAGCGAGAGGTAGTATCGCAACCGTGACAGAGTTTCGTGGTCTGTCTTAACAATTAAGAGGTAGCGGTACTAGGTCCCAAAGAAGACGAAAGTAGCATTATTAAGCGTTGTTTTAGACTGGTCGATGAATATCGACATCTGGTGCTTCCTTGAGAACCTTCAGTGAATGTACCCTTGCCGCCATCAAGCCGTTGAGCCGCTTGATCGAAGTGACAGCTAGATTGGTATATTGTTGTTTCCAATATTCAGCTGCGGGTGTCCCTTCCGTCGGCTGGAGATCTTCGAGGTCCTCCGGTCGATGTTGATAGTCTGGGCCCCGGTTGACGGCCTTCCATTTCGCATGTGGTACTGTCTCCGACAAATTGAAAGCTCCTACGATAGTGCCATATTGCAATGACCACGAGCAGACGTATCTGGTCCAGTCCTGACCATATTCCGCACGTGTTACTTTCCTGTCGTCCTTGATCATGAAGTGCCCACCCACAAGTGCCGCAAGATTAATCAAAAACGCTTCTTTCGTCAGGGCCGATCTTGTGAGACCGCGAATCACGGCTCGCACTACCGCCAGAACCTCACCAATGCATGGTCGGGGACCAATCGAGCCATTCGGTTCGAGCCAGTCGGCCGAGATCAGCGTCGTTACCAAGACTGCCTCTATATCGTCATGATTCGCTTTGTTCGGCCCGTCCAGAGTCATCTTATCCCCTGATTCGCCGGGATTCCGATACAGGGACTTCTCTCGGTCGAACATGGAGAATTGGCCTGAATTGCCACCAGCTTCCTGGTCCTCTGGCTCCTGCGCATTGGATTCATCGTTGCTTTGCCCATTTACTGTTAGCTGAGGAGGTGGAGGCGTTGCCAACCGTACAGTACCACCAGCCCTTTCAGGAACTTGCAAAGAGAGGCGTCCTGGTCGAGAACGACTACCGGGTTCAGGTAGTGCTTCTGATGCTGGTTGCTCCGGCACAGGTTGTGGGGTAGGTGCAAGTACCGGCGTAGTTGCTGGTGATAACTGAGGTGATTCTTGAACATGCCGGGGAAGAGGTGGGATTCTCGGCGTCTTGTACAGCTGGTCGTTGTTATCCTGTTCAGGTGGTTGCTGGATCATAGGAGCAAGCCGTGGCGTAGCAGTCGGCGATGGCTGATCGAACCCCATATTATGCGAGGGGAGACTTCTGGTATCAGGAGGATAGGCTGATAAGGGCGTCTCATTACCACGATTTATTGGCGGTCGCCCTCGAGCTTTACCGCTCGCAGAAACACCAATGCTCCTCCAGGCTGAGGAAACAGCCTTGGCTCCATGTCGGCGGCCCATAGGCTTGCTCTTGGGGCTGACGGCCGACTGCGGTTCCGGAGCATCGGGCCAGAATGCGCCTCTAGTGTTAGGGGTGATGGCAGAATGCGGATAAGCTGATATGGCTTCTCGAGGCATCTCATTCTGCCAACCATATACCGGATCCGGCCCCGGGAGAACAGCAGATCTTGGGTCAACTGGGGGGTAACCATAAGTCTGCCGGGAATCGGGATGGGCAGACCACGCGGTATGATCTTCGGGGCGATGTTGTTGGATATCGCCGTTGAAAGCGGGTGAGTTCAGCCTCGGCTTTTGAGATGGCGACTTGGTAAGGTTGTCGTCGTCGGGACGTTTCCTACCACGACGAGGCCGTATATGAGGCAACAAGGCACGTAATGCCATGTCATCTTCGGCGGCCACTCCATCCCGGCCGTCCTCACACACCGGATTGCCATCCGTAGGAATCTGTGTCCAATACGGATGTGGGTTGTCTAGTAGATAATCAAAAAAGGCATTCACGTGCATGGAATGCATCCAGCGCTAAGCCACGTCAGCTCACTACCCTCTTCTCTCACGACTAAGACGGGAGACACACTTTAAGTCGCACGGCATACTGCTGGATCTTCTGAGAGCTTTGTCCCTTTTCATGATCCGGAGGTTCGACACCCAGCTTGAGAGCTAGCTCGGCCCATGTTTTGATCTCCTTCTGATGGAGTTTGGCGATGAGTTGGAAAAGCGTGAATGTACTGAAGCTCTTGCCTTCGCTCTTGGGCGGCGTTCGGAAGGCTTCTCTCAGTGTGGTGGTATCTATGTCTCTGGACACGGCAGGGTTGCAGTAGAATATGAAGCTTACGTATGCATCCTCGATGGTAGCGCTTGTGACGGCCTTGTTGGGGAGCATGTAATGATGGTTGGGTGATTTGGGGGTGGTGTTGCCATTCGATGACGAGGAAGTGAAACCATGCGCTCCGGACTGCGGATTGAGCGACATGTCCACGTTAAGATCTTGATATTGTTGATGTGGGATCTCCATGCCCGCCGGTGGGGCGGCTGAAGACGGCGAAGCGTCGTGAGTTTGATTATGGATGGGATGGATTGGATGGATGAGGGGAGGGGTTCAAAATTCTCTATGTCATAGCCATTTCAAAACGACTGGCTGTTTCGCATGGAACCGATCTCTTTTTGCTGAATCTTCAGCTTTACGGAGCATGTGTACTCATAGACGCATGAAAGCACACATGCAAGCGGACACCCGCATAGGCGACGCTCAGGCGGGTTATTCCAGACTTGATCCAACGATGGAACAAAATTTTCGACGTAATGCGCGCGATATACTTACGACTAATCTGACTGTCGCAGGGGTGTGTATAATCTTCGATCGGGCATCGGCTTGGTGATGGAAGAAGATAGGGTTCCCGCAAGCTCCCGTTGGGTTGGGGAGTTCTTGAACTAATTAGTTGCACTTCGCATCAGGGTCTGGGGCAAAAGGCGGCAGCGCGTCTTTCTGCAGGATTGTTGGCTCGACGGGGTGCCACATTATTCCACTGCTAAAGGGCGATGGGATGCAAAAGGGTTACCCTTGGGCTGCTATTTTAAGCAATGCTTACAATCACGTGAGAGACCCCTGGTCCTGAAACCCCCATTGCGGGATGGTGTGTGATGGCCGATATGAGAGAGAGTGTGCTAATTCATTGGTTAGATTACCCCTTGTCGTCCTGTCGGTCGGGCTTCACGGTACTCGGGGTCCTACATTCTGCTCCTTGCTTGCTCGATGGTTGGGACGACGTTGTTGGCGATAAAAACTAGATACAAAACCGTTTATTTTGCTGCTGAAACGACTTTAAAAGACGTTGGTTTAGATCCCCTTAATTCTTGTTAGTCCTCAGATTCAGGCTGACTTATACCAAATTGGGTGCTGTAGTTAGACGATGTTAAGGACTATGGCAGATGAATGGAGCTAGCAGCCAGATACTCCAAATGCTCATGCTTCTTTCCTCGTCGTGCATGACATGGCTTTACAATATTGACGTCTAGCTTACCTACACTTGTACATCATGTATCCCATCTACAATTGCCGCATTCCCTGCATACAACCCATCAAACACTTCATCATGCAGTGAACACGTAGAGATCGATATGGCGCAAACTTGCATTAGATGACCAGATTGCTGCGATTACTAACTCATCTTCCCTGTATATCTGCAGATAGATTGCCGTCTTACTCGACATACTTTTGTGACGAAGTGGCTTGTGATCGATGTAGTGATGCTGTGGGTAGATTTTCCGGAGAGCGTACTCATACTTAACGGCTATTCGATGTTCTTGTGGGAAGAGGTATGCTGTGCAGGAGGGGTTACTACTCTCTAGATACCTTAGGTACCTTGATATGTATGAGTAGTATATAAGTTGTTGAAAGTTGGATAGACAGGATCCCGATTTCCGTTGAGACGATACATACGCCAATACATTCATTCATCACTCATCATTTCTCAATCCTAGAATTCGGACATCGCTATAATCATCCATATGATTTTCAGTCTCACAAGTTGTTGGCTCACATGTGAGGCGTGGGTTCCGAGTCCCGAGTCAGGGTACCAAATAATGCAATCTGCCAATCTGCATAGACCCGGCATAGACCCCTATTGCGAAGCGCATAGGCCATCATACAAGTACCGAATGCTAGAAGGAGATTGGTCCCCCTTCAGCACTGCATTCAATCAGTGGAGTCCATCTTGGAGGGGTCAAGCAAGCCTCTCTATTCGGGCCAAGACAATGGAGATTGTGTGGAATGCCCAACGGGCAGACACGGGGAAAAGCACGCTAAACGGCAGTGATGTAATGGACATCAGACATCGGACCTCGGCTTCACGTCTCCAGCACCAAAACTCATGGAAACCTTAAACCGCTGCATCTGCTAAGTAGTCATTGGCGACTATCTACTGCTATCAGCTCTTCACTCACTTACATTCCTTGAAAACAAGCCATGATAACAATAAAGACAGGAATCTTCTAAATTCAGCGACACGAAACGAGCAATATAGCACCATCACCAACACACACAACATGGCTGCGCAATCGAAGCCCGTGATCCCTCAAAACGACAATGTCGCGCACGCCCTCGCTGGCGCCGGCGGAGGCATCCTGTCCATGATTCTGACGTACGTCTCAATACCGTGTGCCATATCCTTATAAACAAAGAAAAAGTAAAAGAAGAAAAGCGGGAAAGATGAGAAGAAAGCGAAGACAGCACAAACCCGACTAACACACCCCCCACCCAACAGCTACCCCCTCGTAACACTCTCCACCCGTGCCCAAGTCGAATCCAAACGCGCCGACACGGCCTTCCTCTCCGCCGTCAAGCGCATCGTCGCGCGCGAGGGCATATCCGGTCTCTACGCCGGTCTCGACTCCGCCGTCTTCGGCATCAGCGTGACCAACTTCGTCTACTACTACTGGTACGAATGGATGCGGGCCTTCTTCGAGTCTGCAGCCGTCAAATCGGGTCGCAAGTCGAAAAAGCTCACAACAATCGAGTCTATGCTCGCGGGCGCGCTAGCGGGTTCTGCGACTGTTATTCTCACGAACCCGATCTGGGTCATCAATACCCGCATGACGACGCGGCGGGAATCTCTCGAGGAAAGCCAGGAGCTCGTCGTCGAGGGCAGCGGCGCCAAAGCCATTACTTCGCGGCCGAAACCGCCTACTACAGTCGGGACATTATTAGCTTTGTTACGCGAAGAAGGGCCCCAGGCGTTGTTCCGCGGTGTGCTGCCCGCTCTGGTTCTCGTCATCAACCCGATATTACAGTACACGCTATTCGAGCAGATGAAGAACATGGTCGAGGCGCGGCGCAAGAGCAACATCACGCCCACGACGGCTTTTTACTTGGGGGCGCTGGGCAAGTTGTTCGCTACTAGTGTTACGTACCCTTATATCACTGTCAAGAGCCAGATGCATGTTGCGGGCAACGGGCAGAAAGAGGGCATGACGCAGGCTATTAGTCGTGTTGTGAGGGAGGAGGGGTATTCTGGGTTGTATAAAGGTAAGTCTTACTTTCGATTCCCCCCCCCCCCTTTTTTTTGCCTTTGATTGGCTTTCATAGTGTCCGAATTTTTGACTTGACTAACACGGCATGTGCGTTCTAGGTATTGGTCCTAAGGTCACGCAGAGTGTTTTGACGGCTGCATTCCTCTTCGCTTTCAAGGATGTGCTATACGAGCAGACCGTCAAATTGCGGCAGAAGGCTCTCAAAGCTTAAGTGCCACGATTGTCAAACTTGATCATCGTTCAACTGCACTGCTCTCTTGGCGATGGAGCATCGTAAGACCAACCCTTTTTCGCTTCAGAAAAAGCAATAAGAATAATACCAGGAGAAATAATGAGTGGATTCTGAGATGACAGGCAGCCTGTAGAGAGTAGTTTGTTGAATATTCAGAGAACAAAAGAAAGTTGAGATTATGGGGGCAGAGATTTTATTGCATACCTAGCCATCATAGTCCGTTACTAACAACATAGTTAGTGGTTGTCATCTAAAGGGGGGGCGGACATGAGACGCCGTTTTAGACTGGCTTGGGGAAACAGAATTTTATGAGCAAATATACCTCAATAAGATACCTAACACTAACAATCATGATTATTTGATAGAACTCCTGTTACACCTTTAATACAAAAAAAAAAAAAATAGTCGAACACATGATCATTGTGTTAGTTCCTCGCGAAAGGTGATCTTATCTCCGATGTCATGCCATCAAACGCCTTCTATAACCCCCATCCCATTTCGTCTAATACCTTAGGTATATATATAGAAGAAAAAATACATCTATCCCGCCGACCAACCGACTATGCTTACCTAGTATATAAGCGACCAGCAACCTCAAAGCCGAAACAAGCCTAGTCTTCCTCCCACTTCTCTCCTCCGTTCGAAGTCTATTATCACCCTCCTCCCCCCCTCACCGCAAGGGCGTAATCTTAGGCACAATCCACCACTCATGATATCCATCCCCTGGCTCAGGTATCTCAACCTTAAGCTTCAACCTCAAAGCCTCCAGCTCTTCGGCACTCCTCAACCCTCCTCCCCCAGCACGCTCACAAGCCCTCTTAACAGTCGTAACCGCAACGCCCGCAGCAATCGTAGCCCTTAAACAATCCTTCGTCCGCGCGATCCAGCGCTTATGCGCAGTCTCATTGATGGCGAAGGCTTCGCTACGCGACATCTTGGCGCTGGCCTCGAGGCCACGTCGCGCGGCGGAGATGGCTGTTTCGGCTATTTTGATGAGTTGAAGTGTGGGTGTGGTGTTATTGGGGATGGAGTCGAGATACTCGTCGTATGTTGGTAACGAAGGGTAGGCTACGCGCGAGAAAGGCTTCATGCGCAGGTCGAAACGCATGCGGTCTGTGCTATAGGGCCGCCGCCGCGGTTTTATCAGACCCAGACGCAGGAGGACTGTATATAGTAGACTTAATCCGTCGGCAAATTCCCACGTGCAGGCTGCGTCGAGCATGGAAGCGCGGAGATGCTGCTTTGAGCGGTTGTATTCATGCGCTATGCCAGGATCCAGTGGCTTCTTAGACTTGAAGGCCGCTTCGTGAGCTTGCTCTTCGCGGAGGGAAGCCACGCGTTTAATGTGTTCTGTGTGTTGCGCGCGAAGCGAGGCCAGAACCTTGAGATAGTAGTACATCCAGGCGAGTTCGTCGGGTGCGTAGACGCTGAGTTCAAACCCGAATTGGACGATCCATTCCATTTGGCGCAGCTTGTAGAGGTAGGCCCATGATGTGAGTGGGAGGTTCGTCATTTCTGGGAGAGGTTTCTCTACCAATGACGGGTCTTGGAGCGGTTCTCGCAGACGGTCTTCGATCTCACCGATATCGACTTCGAGGGCGTCCCATTCTTGGATGTGGTGATACAACGTCCTCCTTACACGACACCGGTTCTGACACAAAATCCTGAACGTGTCTAGGTATACGTCGGCAACGCGTTGGCGGAAGATCTCCATCTGCGCTGCTATTTGATGGCGAGGATCCGTGGGTACTTCTACTTCGTCGAAGTCCCGGTCGATGTGTGGTCCAGCCGGGAGAACGCAGATGGACACATCGTGGTCTATTATTTGGCGAATACTGAACTGGCCGAGCACAACCATGTCCTTAAACAACAGATTCTGGAGTATGGTCCTGATGAATACTAATGGCTGGGGCTTCTGAGATTGAAATGCCATCACAAAATTCTGAGTAAAGTTATTAGCCTCGAAAACCCTTCCACTAGGGCATAAACATACAAGTAAACTCTGAGGATCCTTATATTCAAGCACATCCGTCACCTCAGCACCGTTCTGGCAGAGTCGTTTAAAATGCTCGACGCATTCCTCGAAACTCAATTTTACCATGGGCCTCGGAGGCATGGTACTAGCAAGCCTTCTCTGAAGCTTCGTACTGAACGCTTCCGGAACCGGTTTCCCCAGTCCATGTTGACTTTCAATACGCTTGATCAGGTCTTCCATCCCTGTCCAAGCCGGCTCAGACCCGCCTGATATCCTCGTCTCAGCAATATTGACGGCATCTAAGAACAAAATACGAAGGTTAAGACGACGCTCAAGAGCCTTGCATATTTCTTCGGAAAGACCAGTTTTGAGTGCTCGAAGGTCTTGCCAAGCTTGGAGAAGCAAATCGGAAACATCTTCTGCCGGAATATCGTATAATAGATCCCGGTCGTAAGTATTCGTGACGAAGTCCTCTTCCTAAAAACAGTAAGACTCGAGGCTTATGTTAATCTCTTGTAAGTCGGCACTTACCTCATAGTACAGTTCGTCTTTTACAAGGTCGTTGACCAGACAGCACCCCTTTAATAAGCCCACACAATACGCTCGTAAGACAAACATAAGCGAATTCTCCCTAGGATGGCGAAGCGAGTTCCTCGTAAAGTTTGCATCGTCCAAATTCCCTGGACGAGGATTCAACAAGGCCTCCACATATACACTCGTGAAAAGCGTTTGTGATAGAGGGTATCCAAGATGCCAGGCCATCTATAGTCCGAGTCAGAGGCCTAGCAGAGAGAAAGGGCAGAGTACTCAAATCTTTACGATTCGAGAATATCTCACCTCGAGACAGAGAAGTTGGTCGATAATGCCAACAATCTCTTCTGGCAGAAGCTCTCTGCCGACATCGTATTCTTCATCTAGTGATTCCCCCTCCTCAAGGACACCACTATCCATTTTCTTGTCCATGATCTAACATTACTTTAGCATACCAAATACCCATCACAGAGAAAAGTATCTAAAACTCACCTCGAGAGCCGAGACGGACTCAAAAAGTGTGAAGTGCTCATCTTTAACAAGATCGCCAGGCTTCAAGGCTATAATGACAGCACATGTTAGCACATACAACATCTCTGCCCGTTCAGAACGGAGGGTTCCCCATCATCACATACTCTTAACAGCCGCAGCAAACTGTTCCGTAATATCAATCGCCATAATGCCAGGGTGTGATATATTCGGCGGAGGCGGAGGCGGTATATCAAAAGTCGACTGCATTTTGACAGCGGCTAGGGGTGTAGGGACCCCTAGTTATTTGACCCACTGAATACAATGCCACGATATCTTCTGCATCAAGGGATCAGATGACAAGCAGGTGCGTGGATCAGGGCCTCTGACCGCTGGGGCTATTGATCCACAAGATAGATATCGGGTTCACAAGTCGGGATTTCATTGATGGGGGCGGCGTTGAATCACTTCCCCGTCGGAGATATTTCACAATGGAGTGTGGGTGGAGTTTTGGGTGGTGCAGACCCTCATAAATCCAGTATCCCTTTCTGAACTTTAAGTGCTAGATATTACAATTCGACGTGGGTTTATAAAGAATAACAAACTAACTTTGAAGACTCATCATCCGCTCGAGATCATTGGATGTGAAGACCGGCATGCCTATGAAGTAATAGTTTTCTGTTATCTTGCCACAGTGAAGACACTTGTTGGGGTAGGTAGAGAGAGTTTCGTATGGTGGCACAACAGCAAGCGCGAACCACCTAAACAGGACAGCAACCAACCACCGGTTGCACACAATTCACAGCGACTAGAGCTCACTAACCACTTAAAATCATTGAAGGTCAGATTTCTACAATAAGAGAAATGTTTACACGCATGCTGTTCTTAGAAATCAATCCATTTCGATCGAGTACCATCCACAGCTCACCCCCTCAGTCACCATATCCAGCCTTCCACAGTCTCAGTATCTGGTTGGCTTTGCATCGCAGCTATAACAATTTCACGATCCTTAACAGTCAATATAAAGTCTTAGGAACGACAAAGTAACTTGGTATATAGTGTCTCTCTTTGATGCAGAGGCAGCTTTTAGGTATTTTTATACAGCTTTACACGAAAGGAAGAACGAACAATTCCTCCTTTCTCCTTCCGTCCGCACCATCTATCTTCTCAACCATCTATCGCATCCATCCATCTGAATTTTTGGTCCGTGATCATTGATCGGTCTTCTGTTGTCGCATTGTCTATAGATAGATAGGAGGGTTCATCGGGTGTGGTTGTTGAGTATCAGTATTTGCGTGTTTAAGCCGAGCCCGAGGCAGCTTCGACAGCGGCAGCCGCGTTGGCATCGGCCAGGTTCTTCGACTCGCCCATCTTGCCGTTCTGTATTCATTGCAACAAGCACAATGATCAGTATACATTTCCCGTCTGTGTTGTATATAGTCTCGTCTGGTGGTCTCTGGACGCATCCTGCCGGGTCTTAACTCACCTCCCACCTAGCGAATCGCAGATCCATATCGCCCCGACGCTCAGCAGCGACTCTCTTATCCTCCTTCAGGCTTCGGCGCACGACGCGGGAGGCTACGGCGAGGTAGCGGTTGTAGCTGCAAGACAGGTCAGCAAAGGCCTCATCCACACTCCTTCTCCTTCAAGCCCAATTGAGCAAGGTACGAGGGTCCAAGTCGGAAAATAACTCACGTCAAACCAGAAGCTTTCCACGCGAAAACCATGTTGACGACGGTTGGTTTGGTATGTCTTGTTGGGGTGGTGGGAAAAGGGAGCGAGGGATTCGGGGCTGCGTTGATTGAATTGAATTGAAGCAAGCAAAAGCGAGAGCTTTCTTTACTGGCTCCAAATTTGGCGGTAGCGGCCAACACCCGAGAGTCTCCGGTAGAGCGCTGTCATTCCCCACTTTTCCTATCACCGATAAGTCACGTGATTTCATCTCCCAGATGAAGTACCAGCAATTGCTAGAGATATACCTTAAGGCGCGGGGGGCGTATCTGAAATTAATCACTGTAAGGGTGTTCCTAGTAAATAAGGTTATAGCGTAGTGTTGACTCGCGAAATTAGATCTAGTACCTGAAAACGATTACTGGCAGCATTTTCTATATAAATCTGTTTTTATATATTAATATAGATTTTTTGTAAAAATTAGGTAAATATAAATTGATTTTAATATTATAATTAAAAAATATATATTAACTAAAACTTTTAAGTAAAATTAAATTTTAAAATTTATTATAATATTAATAAATAATAGTAATAAAAACTTATAAACATTTATTAAAGTTTTATAAAATAAAATAATTATTAAAATCTTTATTATTAAAATATATATAATATAAATAATAAAATAGTTTAATTATTTAATTTTATTACTTTATTTTTATAAATATTAATTATATTATTTATATAAAAATTATAAAGGTTTTAAGTTTAAATTTTAAAGTTAAACTTGAGATTTTTTTTTCTTCTATAAATATAAAATTTAAAAGTAGTTATAATAGAGATTTTAACATAAAAAATAGCTATAATAATTATATTTAAAAGTAAAAGTGGAGTTTAATAAAATCTGGCTCTATTTATATTTATTTTAACTAATTAAAAGAGATTTTGATAAGATAAAAGATTTCATCTGAAATTCAATTTCACTGGGAACTCCGTCATGTGATTAACTTTACGCAACTCTATTTTTATAGGCCAACGCCCCTATAGTGATCAATTTCAGATACGGCCCCCGCGCCCTAAGGTAATAGGAGACTGGCATCTCTAATTCCCATACGAAACTCGACTTTACTGAAAATTTCTATCATTTTGAAATAGATAACAGGTTATAAGAAAACATCACATTTCCAATAAACCATGTTGATTTGTACCTGAGGATTAAAAAAAGGGAATTCTAAAGGGAGGCTGACTATATGCACATGACTACCTAGTAGCACGACTCTACTGATCTGTTGGTACACTTTTATTGAATTCCACCCCGTCTATACCTTCAGACCAAGCTCCTCCGCGTAGGGTAATACATGCAGGTCACCGACAGCAGAAACCGTAGCCTTGCCCTCGAGCAGAGACTTCGCAGTCTATTGGTTAAGCATGTCAGTATTAGGTCAAATGGCAGTATGTTAGAAACAAGGGAAAAAGAACTTACAGCCTTGAGCTTCTCAGCAGTGACGCCGCCGATTGACTCAACGGTCTCTGTAACCTGGAAGGGCTTGCCACCCTGCACGATGCCAGAACCAGCCAAAAGGAGGGTGTTAACACCGGACTGGCTAGCTTCCAACGCGTCGAACTTGGCCCTGGCAATAGCCTTGGTCAAGTCCTCCTTGCTGGCAGAGCCCTCTGCAACAGCCTTAAGAGCCTTGACGGCTTCCTCGGCGGTCTTGCGGATCGAAGCGGCAGTGCCATTGATTTGGATGGTGAGAAGGCCGGCATCAGAGTAGGTAAGGTTGGTGGCAGAGGCGACGGCTCCGGGAGCAGCTGCGGTGGCCTTGGACAGGATAGAGAAACCGGGCGACCATTTGACGTTAGGTTGTCCTCCGAGCAGAGCTGCGAGAACAGCAACCTCGGGCTTGAAACTGCCGAAGCTTGAGCCGGGGAAAGCAACAACCAAAGAGTTTCCACCAGAGTGAGCAGTTCGCTGCTCACCACCGTAGTACGTTGAGGCCTTGGAGTTCAGGGAGCTACCAGAGGCGGGAACAGACTTAAAGAATTGCTGGGTCCACTTGTGCAGGGCTGTGGTGGTAGCGCCATCTCCGACGAGGGCGATGTTGGACTTGTTGTAGACGGCATCGGCATACGAGGCGATCGTGTGTTCGTTCAAGTAGCCTTTAAGAGGAGTGGAAGGAGACGGGTAGAGGGAGGCACCGAGGCCGCTGTGGAAGGCAACCGAGTGAGCCGCGTCGAGGGCGAGGGCAGAGACATCGCCGGCGATCTTGGCCTGCTTTAAATGAAGAACCCGCTCGACATCCTCGTGGAACTCGAATGCTAGACATCAAATCGAGTCAACTGGCGCATGCTACAAAGCTCGATAGAATAAACTCACTCGTGTATTTGGTCTGGGAGATAACCTCGGCGAGAAGTTCGGCAAAGTAGGGGATGTCTTGGCGCAAGAAGCTGGCTTCGACGACGAGGGCCTCTCGGGTGTGGTAGGCGGTCAATTGACCTCCTAGGAGTTCGGCTTCTCTGGTGATGCGGAGGGCGGAGCGGGATTTGGTGTTCTGTTGATAATGCATCTAATTAGCTCACTTCTTTCACATCGTGAAACAGGTAAACAGTCAGCTTACCTTGAAGGCAAACTCCTCCAGACCAACGGTCAAACCAGGCAGGCTCTCGTATCTAGTACCACCCTTGGCGATGACGGCAAGCTTGGTGGTAGGGCCGTGGGAGTCTCGGGTAGCGACCTTGACGCCAGCAACGTCGGTGGTCTCGTAGTTAAAGGAGGGAGTCGAGGCGGCAGCAGCGTAGCCCCGGGCCAGCTGAGAGGGACCTTGCCTTTGGGCGGCAAGCTTAGCGCCTCTAGAGATAGCCCTTCTAGAGAACATTTTGGGATGTTGTCAATTGGCAATTGAAGACCACGATCACTGGGCTGCGGTCAATCTGGAGGTAGAAAGCTTGGAGGAGCGGAAAAGATGCTCAATCCCGGGAGATTCTCGGGCACAAGCCACAGCTTGGCGTCCGCTGCTCCAGCGGGTTTGCTAGGCAATTCCAGCAGCCATTCATTGCTCTAGTTTGGTCTAGGCTGTCTAGCTTTGGCCAATCAAAAACTATGAGTTGCAAGCATTAGAAAAAAATATGCCGCCTCTAGGTATCATCATGCTTGGATACTACTCTTCATATTTCCAAGTCCCACGATGTTACCGGTCATGAATTTCATTTACAGATCAATGATCTAGGTCTAAACATGCCATTAGAGCTTCAAGCCTCATGCCCTTCAAGTTCTACTCCGTACATGTCGCCCAATGCTTTGGCTGTTAGGTAGATCCATAGTGGGTTTAGCGCTCCTTGGCCATCGTGCTTTCCCTGGATAACAGGGTAATTCTTCAGCTCTCTGCCAGACCAACAACCACTCTAGACCTCTTGTCGAGGCCTAGTCTGACTAGAAACCATACCTCTATGCTGAGTGTTCGAGGCGAATTACAGCTGAAAGATCATTCATTACCTGTTCGGCAAAGAACAAAGTTTTCAATCAGTAGACTAAGCAGTATAAATAGTTGGTGAGTGAAACAGTCCCGCTATGACTTTATATCTAGAAATCGAGGAAGTAACAAGAGAGATCTCAATATAAGGCAAATGTTTCCACACTACAAGACTTTATTATTCGGAACATTTTCCTAATTAATTGTAAGACTTGGAGCCGGTTCACGAGGCTGAAATGCCTATGCTCTCACATGAAGGGACGAACCTTGAGAGTGATGAATACATTTCCTTTTGCATAGCTATGAAATCATCAAAGCTTATAATCCGAACTGAGGTCAGGTGGATTTCTATAGATGTTTGTCAAGTCCAAAGTTTATAAGCTCTAAGCAGGGGAATTGGAGGGATATGAGCAGTCAATCAAGCTAGGTTGGTTGCTAGCAGTTTAATAAGAGGAATTCATCTTTATCACAGAAAAACGGAACTCAAACTAAACTATAATAGCTCTTAATGTATTAGTTTAATTCTTGTGGTGTTGACATATATACAACTGACGGCAGAATCGTTTCATGTAACTTGAGTAAAATAGATAAGCACGAATCAAAGAAAGCTCAGGGATTCAAGATCATCTGCTCCTCATTATGTCTTGGACTATCAAATGGATATGAAAATTGTTCAAGTCTCTTAACTAAGTCAAGTTTCTCCTGTGTCCTCGAGGATCAAAGGACAAACAAGGGACGTGCAATGCTCTGCAACAAGCCTTACTAGATACACAATCCTGCGTGGATAAATTCGTGGTAGGGAATGAAGATTCATTATTGTAGAAATGCAGAAAGTGCAGGAGGCAGCAGCAAAGAAGACATTGTTCCAGGGCTTATTGGTATTTCCATCATTTGGCTTAATTTTCCACGTTTCTAGACATTTAATATCAACATGAGACCTAGATCTAGATGCTAACCTGAAGTTTTGCAATCCTGCATTGTATATCTGGAGGATAGCGATGAAAAATATCGAACGCTTGGCACTGGACTGTGGGACTATTACAGTAATTCTTACATTTCCTCATGATGAATGGACCGAAAAGTCGCTCATTTGTCTTTCAAACATACGTGACTTACAAACCTCTGTATAATCTATAAACATGACCCCCTTGCATGTAACACTAGATCCCTCGCTTTGTATATTGAATGATGGAATTGTTACCTATCCCACGTATAGCAGGGCATCTGAATGGCACGTATATGCTCAAAACGTTTGGGCAGTTAATCATTCACAGGTATGGTTGTGCTTGAATCTCGCAACAAGAAGGAGAAGCTTAGCAGTTGAATATTTACTTTCAGAAATATATCACATGGTGCTCTCGTTGTCCGCAGAAAGAATAAACCAGGGACGCAGGCTTAACTACAATTAGTATAAAGATAAAGGATTTGATCTACCTACTTGGAGAGAGCACAGGTATTGACTAATATGACCAAGCTCGGAATGATATGACTGGTATTAAGTCAAAAACAAATGAGACATTGTAACATTTTAGGAAATGGATTAAGACTCATGCTTAAAATAGACTTTTTGAGGGTTTACTCATACCGGCCTAACTAAGTTCATTGTAATCTTGATCTAAATTTTGGAGGACAATATTCAAAAGATATTTGAAAGGCTATCATACAGGTACCTAAAGCAGTAGCTTCATGAGCAAAAATGACTCCTGAACTGCACTCAATGGCAAGCTCATAACAATGGAGGTTCAGATATACTCGTACAAATGATGTTATGTTGAAAGCCTTATAGGTGGGATGGGATTAAAAGTGGCCTGAGTCAGGTGTGGTTCAGTACTGTGGTGGGGGACGGAGCTTGTGCAGATCAAATTCCCCGCCCCTCTAAGAAAAAAAAGTAAAGGTGTATAATGTGACAATCTGATAAAGTTGCCTTCCTCTTTGCGCATAAGTCTGGCCATCTATCCGTTTTTCCCTCTTCACCTCAATTCACCTCACAACCAACAACAGCTGGAGTGTGCGCGCATAGCTCTCCGGCACATCAATGAAGCTACGGTAGCAATCGTGGCAGCTCTAGAGATAGTGAGAGGATCTCTAGAAGCCATCCCCTCACCAGTCACACCCAGCCCATCCCGCAATTGCATCCCGCAATCCGCATTGCATTCCATCCTATCCCATCATACTTCCTACTACATAACCTACCTACCTGGGGTGCAGCTGCGCAATCGCAACCACATAAACTGTCGTTATGCTGTTGGTGAGTCAACTGACCTACTTTCCATGTACCGAACAACCTATCACATACATCCAGTCTATTCAAAACATAAGCTAACCACAGTGTTTTACTATTACGTCGCAGACCAAAAATGCTGCAGAGCTTTGCGCCCTGCTGGTCAGCGAACTGTATGGCCAACTCCCCTCGGTAAGCTTCTAGATTCTAGTCTGAATGCTTTGCTATAAGTTCTAACCGCTCGACCTGTTGCAGCGCATCATCGCCGCCCTACTCGCACGAGGCCGATCCAATGTCAGAGAACTAACCCTCCATACCTCGCTTACCTACCACCAAGTCCGTCACGGCCTTGCTCTTGCCATACAACATAACCTCGTCTTGTACCACATAGCCGACAAGGAGCTCGAAATCGCTAGATACGAAGCCAACCCCCTAACGTGCTACCATCTCGTGCGAGTCGGAAAGATCCTTGATCTGATCGATAGAAATTATGGACCCTTGGCGAAGCAACTGGTTGATCATCTTCTAACATTGGGAAATGTTGAGATCGCCGGGCTTGTTCAGTACTACACGACAAAAGCGGGAAAAGGTCATAAGAAGGCCACCGCCAATGGTGTACTGAATCACGAAGACGATGCCGATTATGACGAAGAATATGATGAAGAGTATGAGGAAGATTATGCCGAGGGTAATAATGAGCACGACTTACAAGAAGATGATCCATTTGCCGAACCTGACCAAATCAACGGTCATACAAATGGCGAAATCAATGGTGATACCAACGGCCATGTCACAGTTGAGGACATAGCAACTACGGATCAGATCTACGATACTCTAGCACAACTTATCGCCGCTGGCATCATCGAATCCGTCTCAACTGATATGCTTGAGCCTCCTCAAGACCTGCGACTAAATATGGAAGCAGAAGTCGCCAAAGAATTTCCTGATGGTGTACGAGGCGCCAGACTCATAAATGAACGCGATGCGAGGGTCAACGCGCAACTCAGATCAATCGGCTTCGAGCGCTCCAGTTTGAAGAGGAAGCTCCAGGATAGTGCCATGCAAGAGCCCAGCAACATCAAACGCCGAAAGTTAGTCAATGGAGGAGTATCAGAAATCTCAAACGGTTTTGCAGGTTCCGATGGAGCTTCGATCCTACAAGCAGAGGTGAGTACTACATCACGTACTTATTCATTCTCTTGAGTTGTTCCAGTGCTGACGTCTAAACCTAGTCTAATGCTACGATCCGACTAAATTTCGACAAGTGCATGGTTGAACTTCGAAACCAAAAACTTGTTGAGTATGCTGAAGATTTTGTTGGCGATACCACGTCTAAGGTTTTCGCTGCATTATTGTCTGTCATGTGTAGGAAAGTATACAGATGCCAGTATGATCAATACGCGCTCATCTCGGAGGAAGAGGAGGAAGCGAATATGTCGGGTGTTCGTGTGACTACTGATGAGATTTTTGAGCACTTGGGTGCCGATGTTGACGTCTTCACGGGTATCGGGACTGCTTCCGAGGATGAAATTGATATTCAATACGCTGAAAAGATTCGAAAATTCCCACCTCAACCCCAAACCTCTAGTCTCCAGGAAACTCTTGAGGATGGAGACGAGGTTATGGTTTCGGATGACGAAGAATACGATCGTAGCGAGGAGCGGCCTAATGGCCTAAAGGTCAACGGAAATCGTAGCCACTCTGGCAAAAACGGCGTTGTCAATGGTGATGGACACTCTGATGATGATTTGACATCCCGCCTTAAGCAAAAACGACAAATGCGCCAACACTTACTCTTACTTGCCGAGGCCAAGCAGCGTTTTGTACGTCACTGTGGTCCGAACCTGTGGACAGTGGACTTTGGACCGCTTATACAGCAACTCCGCTTTGCGGAGATAGACACGATGATTGAAGCAAGCTTCGGACGGCAGGGTCTGCGGCTGACGCGAATTCTCCGAGAAAAGGGTAAACTCGACGACAAGACGCTTCCTTCTTTAGCGCTCATGAAAAAAATTGACGTCCACGTGATAATGGCCGCGATGGAAGTGGCAGGATTTCTGGAAGTTCAGGAGGTGCCTCGTGATACCAATCGAGCTGCCAACCGGACCATTTTCTTCTGGTTTTTCGACGAAAAGCGAACGCTCAAACGTATTCTGGACAACACATACAAGACAATGGTTCGTTGTCTCCAACGCCTAGAGGTTGAGCGATACAAGAAGAAGAATGTGCTGTCGGTGGCTGAGCGGAAAGATGTTCAAGGTTTCGAGGAAGAAAAGCTGCGAGGGGATGTATACAAGGAATACCTCGAGTATCTGGACACTGAGAAGAAGCTGCTCAGCCAAATGATGCGGCTCGATGATCTCATTGCTATCTGCCAGGACTTCTAAGAGATCTGTACAAAACACCAAAAAAGTAAAGAAGAGGAGAAAAAAGCGACCAAAGAGTTGCTTGCATTGCATTGCATGGCGGCGTTCTGCGGACGGATGGTCAATCCACCGAGCACATTTGCATCTGGTCGGCGTTGTATTCTTCTGGCTTTATTCCGACCAGAGAGAGTGTGGATATTCACGTGTACGATACATAACTCAATTGCTTTGCTCTAGCTTTAACACGATTGCTTTCAAAAAGTTAAATATCTCCGTCCTTTGTGTTCTATTCGATTGAACCACCTCCGACAGGAGAGGTTAAAAAATGCTGCTAGTAAGGATAGGGAAATGGCTGCTGCTGTGTGTCTTGACAATACTTGGGTGATGCTGTGTACTTAGGTTGTCTCTACCTCTCTTGTGAAGTCTACCTGTAGGATTGTCACATAAAGGTCCAAGCAGACTCTGCATGCAGTGAAGAGGTGTGGATCTCTAACGAGGATGTGTGCCGACTGGCTGGACATGCTCGAGCCCAGAGCACCGGTGCACGCCGCGTGGGAGCTAGAGCTATCGATACAATCTAACCCCTGGTCGGGTTCGCATTTAATTTTTGCTTTCGCAATCACCGGTCTCACCTCCAAGTCGCCCATCACCTCACTCTCTTTTCCCAACCAAGTAATTTGTCTTCTCTGTTCAAACGTTGTACTGACGGCATTCTTACTCACTTCCGATTCGGCAATATTCTTTACCTCTTTCTAATCCGGTCTATCTGTCAGCTTTATCTCTGTTAGATCTTCTAATCACACGATACACACGCAATGTCTCCACCCATGGTAGCTGCTAAAGAGGAGTCGAATGTGGCCCGACTCCTGGGATCCGGTATGGTTTTTCCGGTTGAGAAATCGTTGATGATGAAGGGCGCCTTGGCTAATTTTGAGCATAGGCTCTGCCGGTATCGCCGAATTAGCTGTTTTCCATCCTGTGCGTACCTGCGATATCGAAATTGGTATACTCTGAGCTAACCCGGGCGAAACAGGTCGACACCATCGCGAAGCGACTGATGAGCAATCAAACGAGGGTCTCGGGCTTGAAAGAGCTCAACACCGTTATCTTCAAGAACATGGCTGAAGCTTCAGTCGGCCAAAAATTCGTCTCCCTATTCCCTGGCTTGGGATACGCTGCTGGATATAAAGTAAGACATTCATCCGAGACAATCGTCATAAGAGAAGAGAGAGGCTGACGGATCTTTTGGCTTAGGTTTTGCAAAGAATTTACAAATACGGTGGTCAACCGATAGCCCGAGACTACCTCGCTGCACACTACGGAAAGGACTTCGAGAGCGCTTTCGGCAAGAAGACGGGTAAGGCTATCATGCACTCGACAGCCGGAAGGTAAGCGCCCCTCAACCTACCAAAGCCTGTAACTTTTTTTCGCTAAAATGTGATCGCTATCATAGTTTGATCGGTATCGGTGAGATCGTGCTCCTTCCTCTCGACGTCCTCAAGATCAAGCGCCAGACAAACCCCGAAGCTTTCCGTGGCCGTGGCATCTTCAAGATCATTGCCGATGAGGGATTCGGTCTATACAGAGGATGGGGCTGGACAGCTGCTCGAAATGCGCCTGGATCATTTGCTGTATGTCATGGATCAATCTACCAGTCCACTTAACAAACGATGCCACAGCACAAGCATACTAATGAGATATGACAATATAGCTCTTCGGCGGTTCAGCGTTTACCAAGGAATACCTCTTCGGTCTCGGTGACTACAACAAAGCTTCTTGGTTCCAGAACTTCATCGCCTCGATCGCTGGTGCCTCGGCGTCTCTCGTCGTCTCGGCCCCCTTGGATGTCATCAAGACGCGTATCCAGAACAGGAATTTCGAAAACCCCGAGAGCGGCTTCCGGATCTTGTCCAATATGGCTAAGCACGAGGGTATAAGCAGTTTCTTCAAGGGATTGGTGCCCAAGCTCCTGATGACTGGACCTAAGCTCGTCTTCTCGTTCTGGCTCGCGCAGACATTGATCCCCGCGTTCGATGGCATGTTGAAGAAATAGACATGATGCGTGATTGACGGAACAAGAAGAGCCAAAAACCAAAAGAGTAGACGAGGAAGTGTACGAGTAATAAAGAACCATCGGCGCACAAAGGTCTGGAAGAGCGCACGTGTATATACTAAAAAATGGGACACGGAGCCGGCGTTTTCCGGGGTGCAGAACTCCTAAGCGCAAGTGTTGTAGTAGGGGTGACCTGGGGTTGGGGGACTCTGTTTTTTTTTGGTGTCTGATGGGCTTGGCATACCTCTTACTTTCTAGACTTTGTTAAGTACTAGACTTCGGAAATCTCCCAAAAGACGAATTGAAATAGTCAGACAAAACCAGATCCTTGGGGAAGAGACAGTGACTTGACTTGAATAACAGTTTAGCTGAAAAAAAGACTTGCCAAGCAATAGCGAACATTTCGTTTCTGATAGGAAAGGTGATGACTGCAGATATATAGGGTCTCAACTACATGATGTTTTCATCGCTAGTGGTCCCCAGGATTTCACGTCCTGTTGATCGAATCATTGAACCAATCTGCAAGCGCCATCACAGTACCGTGCAGCACTCTCTCAGGTAGCTGTCGCTCCTGCTGAAGGTGAAAGGGTACATGGGTAAGCATTGGCCAATCACAAGCGACACTTGGAGGGGGTCCCACCAGAAGCTATCGCGGTTGCCCCGGCAGCGGGCGAGTGACGTTGCAGCCGGCCTAGGATTGGGCACCACGAGTTGTTGTTTGTCTTCGGCTGAGTTGACAATTGACATTGTCTTGTTGGCGCCAATCGGAGTGACGCTGCCTACATACCCTCTCACCTACCCGTCGCATGTCAATCACGTATACCCTCTGTTATATACCCTTGTGCCATAACACTTACACTTGTATTCCCTGTCAAGCATCAACTTCTTTTTCTCTCTTCCAAGCCACTATTATTGGCATTGCTGTTCAAGCGCATACACCCTACTAAACAAAACAAAACATCTCCAATTCACTTCTAAGACAACCGCGTGCCAGTCAACAAAACATAACACCTCTGATTGCAGAAAGACACACAACACAGCTCTGTCAAGATGCCGTCCTTCGAGCGCGAGGCCCCGGACAGGCATCTAAGACACCAACATTCCGCTTCATCGAGCAATGCTCTTGTACCAATGTAAGCTGAGACCTTCCTGACATCACTTGATCCTGACGCAGTAACTTACCCGACATCAACAGGTGGGATAGTTCAGATCCCGATCGTGCTCCTCCACCATTGCCTCTCAACCCACAATCTCCGAGCATGGGAACATCACGCGCCGGCACATCGCTAGCTATCCAGTCTGCACATGCCGCCCTGCATGAAAAGGCGAGGGAAAATGCCCTCGTCCCAACTCTTAATAAACGATCAACTATGACCGATTTCTCACCTGAGCGAGCGCTTGTCCAACGACCAAGCCCGCACAAACGAATGCAATCCCTCCAGCCAGGCAACGTGCGCGACATGAGCTTGATGCTCGAGGGATCTCGAGACTCTGTACCGAGAACCTTATCACCTGAGAAGCTCTCGCGGCCAGCGACCCCGGGACGACGAGACACGGACAAGTCAACCGATAAAGAGAATACCCCGACACCTATGTCGACGAGTCTGACACCGGTCTTGCGACCCGCTGCACGAAGACCAAACCATAGCATACTGGGCGAGAACACCCCTCCGCAGTCTGCGACTATGCTCGCCCTGCAGAACATGTCTTCCTCATCATCCTCTGTTCGTGAGGTCGAATCGCCCCTTGCGACTGTCACAAACAATTCGGCAGCCGGCCCCAAAACCTCTGGGCCAACTCCCGTACTCAATGAACAACTTACCTCCCAACTATTAAACCTTACCAATATCGCCAGCTCGTTGCAGAAGGAAATGGCTGCTCTTAGCAGGAGGAGTCGTGACAATGCGACAGACTTGATGAGCCTGAAAGAGGCTACCCATGCTCGAGATGAGGATATACGAAAGAGTCTGCGCGAGTTGGCTTTGAATGTCGATACCACTCGGAGCTCGCGTGACGGTGGACTTTACCTTGATAACAAGGCTTATAACACCTCCCCTACTCTCAAGCATGCTCGACCATTTGCGTTGCCGCGCATACCCTCCCCCAACAGCTTTGTGGCAGAATCCGATCTCAGCGTGCCTTCTCTCATCGGCGGAGAGAGGGAAACACCCGCCACGATGGCCTTACTGGAGAAGATCATCCGAGAAATGGGTACCAAAGATGGCCATGATGCCATGATGGACCGACTTACCGAGCTAGTGGAGAGACTTGGTGGTATGGCCTCCGCCGCTAAGGTCCAAGAAGTGCTGGACCTTGTCAAGATGACAAGCCAGGAGCACTCCATTGTCCCCGCTGCGGGTAACGGCGGGAACCAAGGGAGGACCCGTAGCTTCGATAGCACTATGGACCCTAACTCCAGAGAGCTTGAGTGGTCTCAGCGAACTGGGTCTATGACCTCCAGAGTCGAGAGACTGCTTCAAGAAAACAATGGCAATCTCCGCTCTTCTGTCCCCTCACGGTCAGGAGAAGTCCTTAACGACGATATTATTAAGGTTATCCGTTCCGTAAAGGATAGTGTTGCCGCAGGTGGCGGCTTGACTGCTGAAGTGAAGGCCTTGGTTCGCGAGTTACGAGGCGAGGTTCTAGGCATGGGCCGAGAACTAGGCCGAAAACTCGAAGAATCTGGTGCTGGTGGTAAGACTTCCCACAGCAGCAAGAGCGAGTCCGGGAACAGAGCCGAATTAGTCAAAATCGTCGAAGAAAGCCTGGAGCAGATGAAGGTGTATATGGCCCAACGGCTGCGAGAACACAGACGCGAGTCGACAGAGTCTACGAAATCTGTCGTCGATTACCAAGAGATATACAACGCCGTCAGGTCTGCCATCAGCGATAATGAAGAAGCTCAGAAACGAGATCCGCAGTTGAGCCGCGACGATGTCCTCAATGCTGTCAGGGATGCCTGGGAGAACTATAAGCCTGAGATCGAGATCCAACAGCTTGGCCTTGAGCGCGATGAAGTCCTCGCTTGCATCAAGGAAGGTCTGGACGAATTCGCGCCCCGACAGGAAATCCCAGAGGCAGCCACGCGAGATGAGGTTTTCGAGGCGGTAGTCAAAGGCATGAAGCATTTCAATCCCCCGAAGATCGAGACGCCTGCTACTCTCTCCCGCAACGAGATCTTGGAGGCTGTCAGAGAATGTCTCGAGGAATTCGAGTTCCCGGTTGCCCCTTCGGCAATTGGCAATGATCTGACACGAGACGACATGCTTCATGCAGTCAAGGAGGGTCTTGGTTCTTTCGAGTTCCCGAACCCAAATGCTGCTTTAGTCCCCCATGATGGCAGCAATGGTGTGATCATGGAAAGACTCCATGATATCATGCATTATATGCGCGAGGAGTTCAAGGCTGTCTCTGAGGAAGCGAAGCAAAATGTTGCCGCCAATGGACGAGATACCGAGCAAGTCTTGGACGCCACCAAAGACGGTTTCGAGAATTTGCGTCTCCAGATTGAGGAATATGTCGACCGAGCCGCCGGAAATACGAACAACTCCGGCCAGCAAGAAGAGATCATGGCCAATCTTGTCAACAGCTTCGATAACTTCCGTGATGATCTGACCGAGATGATTGCCAAGACCTCCGACAACTCTCGAGACCTCGTAAAGCAGGAGATCGAGGCACTCAGAGATACTGTGAACTCGTCTCTGGTTCCTCATGTTCCACCACAAAATGATAACAGAGAAGCATTCGAGGCTATCCGCGAAAGTCTTGACCGAATTCGTGGAGATCTCTTGAGACCACATGCTGGCACTACTGATATCTTGGACGCTTTGGATTCGGGATTCAGTGACATGCGAGCATTCATTGAGCGCATGAATGACAAGCCTGGCGATCTTACTGCCAACGATGAGATTCTCGAGGCGCTCAAATCTGGCCTTGATGGTGTTCATTCTGATATTGAAAACCTCCGAGAGAATACTCATGACAACGAGAGAGCAGTCACTCTTAGTGCACCACCCTCAGATGCTCTGATCCCTACCGATCTGGTTAAGCATGATGACATCAAGAACCTCGAAGTCTTGATGACCCAGGTTCGACTCAAGATGGAAGAAATGGAGACGGCTCAGCCTGCTGCTACTGCCCCGACTGAGGGTGGTGGTTTATCCAAGGAGGACTTGATTGAGATGGAAGATATGCTTCGAAATGGAGTATCCAAGGACGACTTGAGTGAAATGGAAGATATCCTCCGCAAGGGCGTTTCCCAAGATGACCTCGGTGAAATTAAGGAGATGCTCCATAATATTCAAGAAACAATGGCAAGCTTATCCAAGAAGCCAGAGGATGGAGAGGAGACGCCTGTCAACCTTGAGGATGCCGCCACCAAAGAAGATGCCTTGGCTATTGAGACAATACTCCGTAACACCAAGGCCCGAGTGGACGATCTTATCGACGACGAACAAGCGGTCCGCAAAGATCACATTGATGCCGTTGAGGCTATCGTCCTAGAGACGAAGGAATCTCTTGGTACAATTACTGGCCAGCTTGACTCCATCACTCGTAAAGAAGATCTCGTCGCTATCGAGTCACTTGTGACACAAGTAAATGTGGCGCTTGATGAAATGAAGGAGCGTGCCGAAAAATCTTTGGAGGATCCCGAGAAAGTCACCAAGACTGATGTTGACGCAATTGAGGCAGTTGTCTTCAACATCAAATCTCTCCTTGAGGAGATGTCTGGCGGCAGTCTTGCGAACGTACCGACAAAGGATGATCTCAAAGCCCTTGAAGTTATTGTGAACGAAATCAAGGAGTATAACACCGCTCAGGCTGAGGCGAACGCTACCGTGCTTTCGCATAGGCAGACCGAGGTCTTGACTGTCAACGAAAAGGTTGACGAAATCAAGGCATTCCTTGAAGAATTCCAGAGCTTGGCTAAGGAGAAGCTTGAGTCTGGTGGCAATGGCGTGGAGACCCTGGGTCGCTTGTTGACAGATCTGAGCGAGACTATCAACAAAAATGCCACTGTTGGAAATGATGTCAGGGAAATGTTCGAGTTGATGAAGACTGAATTTGAAGAGTCTCGAAACGGTGTTGTTGGTGCCAAGCTCGATACCGATGAGAAGATGAAGGAGACCGCGGACACGCTCAGCGAGAAGATTGATGAGAAGATCGGTGAGCTCATTACGAGATATGACGAGTTTCAGCTGGTCATGGAGGACAGGACGAAAGCTGGCGAGGCTCGAGACGCTGATATGGAAGCTGCTGTCATTGGCAACAAAGCCGTGACAGAAGAGCTGAAAGTCTTGATTGATACTCTCGGTTCCACCGTCACTGAATCTCTAGAGAGAATGGAAGAGGCTTCCAAGACTGTCTTCGAGAAGGTCGATGTACTCTACGGCAAGACAGAAGAAAACCATTCCGATGGCATGAACGAGCACAAGACAACACAGGAGCACGTCTTAAAAGCAATTGATGCTATCGAGGGATTGCAGGGTAACGTTTCCGACTACCACCCTAAGATCTTTGATGCTGTCAAAGATGTTCTTCTCATCGTTGGTGAACATTACGAGCACTCCAAAAACTCGACTACAGATCTTCAGAAATGCATTGAAGATGCTAAGCCCGAAGAGCTTGCGCTACCGCCACCGCCTGAGAAATACGACGACACCGAAGTTCAATCAAAGCTCGATAAGCTAGATACCGAGGTCCACTCCAAGCTGGACAAACTCGTCGATCATACCCACACAGCTGGTAAGGCTTATGCTCAGCTCGATACTCTCGACAAAGTACACCAGCAAGTCGTCCAAACAGCGGCCGATATCAGTGACTTCTTGGCCTCCCAGAAACAGCGTATCGAAAACGAGTATGAAGATCGCGAGAAGACTCTTCAAGAGACCAATATTGCTCTTGAGCGCCAACGAGCAGAGCAAGAGCATGTAACTGCAAACGTCGCTATGCTTCGAGAAGAAGAAGCACAGCTCCGCGAATCTATCCTCTCACTCAGAACAGAGCAAGAATTCCTCACTCGCCAAAAGACAAGAATGACAGCCGATGTGTCTTCACTTGAGACCGCTCTCCATCTACGCCGTGAAGAGCTCCATGCCATGGATGTCCGCGCCGAAGGTCTAGAGCGCAGGATCCTCGAGGGTGTGTTAGATCACTCCCGCGCTCTACTCATGACCAAGTCTAGTACCAAGGGTCGCGATGCCATGAGCCGTAAGCGTGTTGCACGATCTAGTCTAGGCGGCGACCAGTTGTCTTCTCAGCAACAGACACCACCTTCGAAACCATCCCCCAAGCCGCGAGGAGTTCTCAACATGGCCGTAAGTGGAAATCGAGCCAGCCTTATCCCTCCCAATCCCGCTGGCGCAAGCCGCCGTATCCTTAGTCTCAGCCAGATCACAAATAACGTGCCTACGGGCGGGCTCAAGCGGAGCCAAAGCGTGCGTGCTCCGGCTGCTGCTGCGCTACGGAAGAGTAGCTGGGCGCCTGGGCGAGACAGTGCCAAAGGGTACGGGGATCTGGATAAAGAGAATGTTAGGGAGATCGATGAGGATGAGCCTGAGCATGTTGATGCTGTTGTGCCTTATCCTCTTGATGACGACGATGCTCCCACACCTACTCCTGTTCCTATTGACATCCCTACGCCTGTTGGCGAGGAGGAAGAGGAAGACCCAACAGTCACAGATGTTGTTACACTTGGTCACAAGTTCGACGATGAAGATCTTGCTGACCCCGAAGAAGAGCAAGAACAAGAGCGAGACAGGGAAGGCGAAGAGGGTTCTGAAACCGGCACACTCCGCCGTTCTAGCCTTGGCACTACGGTCATCACATCCACAGAAACGGAACTTGAGAGTGCCAGTGGGTATAGTGGTGATGAACATGAACATGAGCATGACCACTACGTGGATGACGACGAGGCTATGAGCGAGTGGACTGAGAGCGCGGTTAGTGGTGAGAGCGGAGAAAGCGGGAGTATTGTTAGTGGCAGTGGGATTAGCGGCGGAGACGATAGTTTCGTCTCAGAGAGTATCGCTGACACGGATAGTATCGCGGGCGAGGGCGAGATTGTTGTTTATGCTGCTTGAGACCGCCCTGATACTGGGTAAAGGAGTGATGTTTGATGTTTGGAGCTCACAAGGTTGCCTTTGTAGTGAAGTTATTCCTGTTTCAATCTTTGTCGTTCTTGTCCCTCGGCTAGGAGGAGTTGGAGTCGGACCGTTTTCATGCCCTGAGCTTGTATTGTCTTGTCAATGCTTTCTACTACTGTCCATTGGGAGTACTTCTACGCGTCTGACGACATGGGTTTGATGTGTTGCAATGAGCCCATGACTTTTCTCTCTCTGTTTGCTTGAGATTGGGTTGTTTTAAAATGGATAGTCTCTAGTTTTCAACCTTCTCTTCTTCTTCTCTTGAAGATTGCGTGAAATCAGGCTCTCGGTCGCGCTTGGGTGAAGATGAAGCTTCAATGCTGTAATCCTGCCATCCCGATGCCATACAGGGGTTGGACTGACAGCTTGTTCTCTATGCGGCTTAGAAATGTTAATGAACATGCCAACAACAGGGCCGCTTAAGAATGCTACGACAAGATATCGTCTTTCAGAATGTACGTAGTTATTTTCTGGTGAGCCACACATAGCAGAATGAAAGTCCGCGCAAGCCGGTCAGTAGCATGCATGTGTCAATTGAGCGTAAGGTCTCTGCACTGTACGGGATGATACCGGAGATCTAAGTGGTATCTCCGGCCTGCGGTCAAGGCTTTCTTCGGGCCGTATGACCGCTGTTTCGGGGTTGGCCTGAGAGATATGAGATATACGGGATGGCGATTTACTCGCTGTGCCGCCGGAGATTGGGGTTCCTGTTGTTCTCCGGCTGATGACTAGTTCGTCTGGTGGAGAATGTGTGAAGAGACGATATAGGATGGTAGGCACCGCTTATATCAAAGGATTAGGAGCAGGTGAGTTTCTAGACGAGGGACTTGTCCTGGATATCGAGGGACTAGAGCTAGAGGAGTTCGTGATACATTAAACTCCCGTTCTAGATATAACTACATTTGCACTCATGATTACGAAAAAACTGGATTAGATATACCTGTTCTAGCTATTCTTCCTAACGCGAAATGGTTTTTCTATACAATGTTTCTTGCTCTTTGATTTAAGTATACGTTGACCTTCTACGCAAAATTTTTTTTCTGGTTGGGGAGGGAGGGGGGTCACACGTTATTGGTCATCGGGTTTGCAAAATATGCAGGGCAACATGGTCACCATCAAGAACGACCAAACAAACATGCACCGGCCGCATCATCTTCCTGCCAAAAGCAATGGGTGGCTGGTGGTTTGGGCCGCCAGAATGGTGCCCAATTCTAGGCTATGCCAGCCTTCCCCTCTAGCCCTCCAACTGCCATATCGCGATCGATCGGTAGCCAACCCGCAGACCGAGGTCACTTACTTAGCCTCGCTCGTTCCCTCTCATTGCCATAGCAAGGCCAACGCTGAACCCTATCTCAGATATAAACCTCTACACAATGGCGGATCTCACCGAGCCACCAGCCGTTGACTCCCATGCCGGGACCGTCGACACACGACCTGAATCTTCGTGAGTAAATCTACTTGCGCCACTCCATTTGACTAACTAATACAAGATCTAGCCCGTATACGGCGATCAGCATCCCTGTTACTTTACGAGATAAGAATAAACTTTATATTCCTACCTCGCTGCTTAACGAATATCCCCTACTACCCTCCCTGTGTGCGAGTATAACATTAGAGGAAGGCCATATCCTCGTCCATTATCTCCTGACCAAGACCTACCAATGTCTTAGGCCAAAGGGATCGTCGCTTCAGGAACAACTTGTTGACGAGTTTACAATGAGTGTCCGCATTTACGCTATTGCCCGAGCTAACCAACTGGCGTCTTTGGAGGAGCTCGCGCGAATTGAGATGGAGAGACTTGGGGATCGACTGCCAACTCCTCTTGTCTTCCGTCTAGTACAAATTGCATATCCGGATCCAAACAGAGACGATATATGGTTCAGTAATTATCTCAAGATACGGCTAAGGTCATTCGTCGACAAGCCAACAGCATCATACGAGTCGGACTTTTGGGATGCCAAGCGCGAGACAATGCCAGTCAGCGACCTCTTGTTTAAGAATATTTACGATCTGCTTCACGAGAATGTTTCGACATCTCGAGACAGCTCTAATCGAGCTACTGCAAGAATACCAGAGTCCTCTAAGGATGTTGCGTCAATTCCCGAACGGCTGGGCTCACCTGTGCCAGAATTGGAGCCCGAGCAGGAGGAACTTTCTCCACCACCGGAGGTCTCAGAGGTAAAGTTCGATCCAACTAGACCATCCTACAGCTGTGGCCCTAACATAAAACGAGTAGTTCGCAGTCGCAGAGGAGCCCACCCCCGAGGAGCCTATCTATGAGGAGGCTATCGCCTATGAGGAGGCTATCCCCTACGAGGAGCCCATCCCCGAGGAGCCCGTCCCTGCAGTGGAGTATTTTACATCCAAAAAGGATAAGAAGAAGAAAAAGAAAAAGGGCTTTGCCGTCATAGAGGAACCCGAGGTTGAGGATATGCCCATGGCGGCAGAGTCCAACCCTACTGTTGACAATACTTGGGGGTCCTGGAGATGAGGTAAAAGTAACCGGCCCTTCAGGAGCCTGCGGCCAAGCCTACTAATATTGGGAAATAAATTGGAAGAGCCTCGGCCTAAATATATATAGTACTTTTCGAGGTGTAACAATGCCCGGGTGCTCTAAGGTGGAAAGGAGACCGCGAGGTACTTGGAACAATGAGCTGCCTATTCCAGGTGTTTTCTGGCTTGACTATTATTAGGATTTGGGTTGAGGTTAGGGATATACATAACGATCTCTTTTGTCAAGGCCTACAGACATACATACATACATACATAGATTATGTAGCCATCATTACCTATCTCACAAGTCTACAGTGGATTAAATCCGTCCATTCGCAACTTTCTACAGAGATGAGCTACATACATGCTACCTACCACAGTAGACAACCTATAGCCAGCGGTTGCTGTAAAGCTTGCAAACTTAGCTTCTTCTGCTGCAGAAGATATCCGATTACCGAAGATTTCCAATTAAAATTCGGCTCGAGAGACCGCCTCTAACCCCAATTTTCCCTCGTATCAAAAGACCGCCCTTCCACAACCCTGACTACCTCCGGATGAAGCACGGAGTACCAAGCCGGGGATGGACAATCTCCACTATTGACCGGAACCCCGTCAATTACTGAATCCCAACTTTAACAACGAATTTGGGCCTCATTCACTCATTCTAGCACTGGTTGACAGACAGATCAAAAGACGGAAAGGGCGAATCTTTGCCCCTCTTACTCTCTGCCCGCTGAGCTCACTTTCCACCTAGGTCCTGAACTCAAGCCAAGCACACAAGTTTCCCATCCCCCAGCAATCCGTCTTCTTTATTTCCGCTGAAGCAGTTGCGATCTCAAGTACATTTACAGATCATCACGTGATCCCTTTGACCCTTGTAAGTTCATGGGTCGTTTCAACAAGGGGGTTCAACCCCTGAGTAGAAGCCTGGGCCATTACTTCGTACACAAACAAGACTTCAAAGACACTAGACTTTTCGAATAGCATTTATCAAAACTTGTTGTTTATTCGCCCTCCGATTTGAGCCACATCACACCAGGCGCCTTAGTACACTCACTGCGTTCAAGCAATTCTCTCGTAATGCCTCGGCAGCGCAACAAAGGAAAGGGCAAAGTGGCAAGAAGAGAGGACGAAGCGATAGAAAGAGAGGATGAAACGGTAAGAAGAGAGGGACACTATCCCAAGCATGGGCCTCATAACGCCGGAGCCACGGGTCATTTCTCGCCCAGCCGATTTCCAGGCCCTGATTACACGGATTCTGTGGGCGGAGCGACAATCCTGTTCGGCAAAGACAAAGAGATCGCGGTTGAGGTTGACGCGTTTTGCGGAACGAGCGATCTTGAAGTCAATGGAAATTACGGTTATCAGCACGTCCGCTGCCAATGGGCTTCTAGAGAACCCTGCCGTTGCGGCCGACACAGCTTGCACATCGACTCGCTCGTGATAGCCGTGGACGGTGCCTGTCCGGGGAACGGGACCGATCGCGCCGTCAAGTCCGCCTGTGGCGTCTACTTCGGGCGTGACGCGCCCGAAAACCTCGCGTTCCGGGTACCCGACAACCCCGAATACCCGCACACGAGCCAGCGCGCCGAGCTCCACGCCGCGATCGCGGCCGTCAAGGCCAGCCTGCCATTCATCAAGATGGGCGGGCAGTGGGATTGCGAGAACTGCCCGAAGCCCTGCACTGTGAGACACGTGGTGATCAAGTCCGACTCGGCCTATCTCGTCAACAACATCACCGGCCCCGTGCGGAAGTGGTTTATAAACGGGTGGCGCACGGCCAAGAACACCGAGGTCAAGAACAAGGACTTATGGGAGGAGCTGTTTGTGTTTGCGTACGGCTACCAGGAAGAACTGGGTGTGACAGTGGATTTCTGGCACGTCCGGCGCGAGCATAACGTGGAGGCCGATCGTTTGGCAAACGAGGGTCTTCATCGACATCTTCCTTTGGGGCTGCCTACTTTTGAGTGAAACCGATCTCGCGTCTATTTATCTATGTTCCTCTGCCTGGAACTGCTGGATGACAAGCCGAACTTCTAGAGTGAACACTTCATACTCACCCAAGATTGTTCATGGAACTAGCTTTGTCTAAGCGCCACTCAAGCTACATGGTTTCTTTGTTTAAATACAATCACATGTAAGACCAGCAGAGTATCAGGACGGTACAAGATTGCTGACACCATGGGTGTGGCAAACAGGCAAGCATTTGATATCGGGAACATTATCGTGGGTTTCATTGCGATGAGACATCTCGAGGGCTTGGAAGAAATCTTCATCCGGTCGCAACTTGAAGGGAGCCGGCTTCCTGTGTAGATTAAGCCGTCGGCCACAACCAACTCAAAGGGGCTTTGTGACAACAAGAAAGGGCTCAACGCACAAAAACATGTATGTGTTAGAATTTTCAGGCACACGCCCACCGAGATACCTTAGATTTCTCCACCTTCATCAGTACTCTCACAATACATAATAAATTTCCAGGCATTTGAGTCACCCATCCACACTCTGCTCAACACTTTGGCCGCTTCAGTATGGACCTAACGTAATCTGATGCCTTTAATTACCAGTATATAAGCCGTAACAGCAGGATAGTTCATCAGAGAGGTAGGTACAATCTAGCAGCTTTATCCAAGCGGTTTATTACCAACTAATGGTGTCCCCCCCCCCCTTCTCTTCTGCTCCGAAAGGATTCGAGATTGAATCCCGACACTTGATTTTCTCCTCTCACTTTCTTTTCTTTACCTTCTTTAATCCTTTTCCTCCCTCTCCTAGTATTTAAATTGTCAAGCCGTATTGCATTTCCGAGTTTGTTGGCGGGTTTGTGTATATAGGTTTGTGGACAGGATGATATTGTAGAGGAGCGCCCATTGACTTTAGGGGTAATCCTCACTCATCTACTTATTGTCAATATTCATAGTCTTCATGCTGATACTAACATTATATAGACATAATATGCATAAGTGATGTCTCAACTCCGGGGATAATGAACAATATGAGTATGTGTACATATAATTTCACAATAAATATTTTACAACATCATATCCCACATACACCCTCGTATGTATCATCCTAACGTCCAATATCAACATCACTTTCCCTCACCCACGTCTGTTCATCTGTCAACTTCAATCCCTCCCCAGCCCAACCCCAGCCTTAACCCGCCTCCTCATACCAATCCTCTCAGCCCCATCCATCCAAGGCCGTAAGCACTCCGGTATCACCACACTCATAGTTTCCTCATCCCATCCATTCTCCAAAATAGCAGCCAATACCCTGGGCACAGCAAGTGCCGTGCCATTAACCGTCCAGGGGTATCCGCCTCCCAGATCTTCCTTCTTGACACCTTTTCCAGCCGTAATCCTTGTATCTAGTCTGCGAGTTTGATAATCTCGGCAAATACTGGCGCTGGTGACTTCGCCCCAACCACTTTCTGCTTCGCCCTCGACACCTAGTCCGACGCGCGAGGGGAAGAAAGTTTCAATATCGATCTTCCGCACGGCCGAAGCGCCTAGGTCCGCGGAGGGCATTTCGAGAACGCGGCAGTGTAATCCGAGCGATGAGAGGATGTCTGTTTGGATATCGACCATCTCGTCAAAGATATCCGTGGTACTATCCTCATCAGGCCGCGTCCAAGCGAACATCTCGACTTTCGTAAATTCATGAACGCGATAAAGCCCCTGCGTGCGCTTTCCTCTCGCACCAGCTTCAGCTCTAAAACACCTTGACGCACCAACGACTTTAAGGGGCAACTCTGAAACATCAAATGAAGTGCCAGTTCTCATACCCGCGAACGGTATCTCAGCCGTAGCAGCGAGACTCCGTTCCGGCTTCTTGTCATCTTTCTTCACCCCCTGGGAAAGCGCATAAGTCTGCGTCTCCCCATTCTGATCCCTAGGCTGGAATCCACACGCATCCGCCATGTGGCTATAAACGACACTCGGCGGACTCCCCTGTCGCCATCCGGCCACACGCGTGACAGACGCCAAGGCAAAAGAGATAAGCGCTTGTTCGAGCTGCGCGGCTTCGTCTAGGAGGAAGTACCATCCCCAACCGGATGTTTTGCCCGCTGAGGCGAAGTCGAGGATGCCGAGCTCTGTGCCTATGTGTACGTGGGAACGCCAGATTCGGTCTGATGAGGAAGAGGAAGATGAAGCGGGGCCTTTTGGTTCGACGAGTAGAGGATGTGGCTCGTTGATATAACTCAGGACCAGTGCCTCGTCGCCCCGTGGCGTCTCATCAGACGTCAAGTTCGGGATTGCCGCTGCTAGGTCCTCCATTTCCGCCTCGATGCGGGATTCGTCTTCGACGAGGGTCGAAAGAGATTGTTTGAGTTGGCGAGCTTCTTCTAAGAGCTCTTCTTTAGTCATTGTTTTTACATCTCTGAGCTGTGGCTTATCGGTCATAGCTTGTGTTGTGGTAGTAGAGTTGGTATTGGTGGTGTTATCCCCTTCATGCTGAATCGTAGCCGGGTTGACGATCTCCCGTCGTAACTCATTGCTTCTCTCACGCAGACTCCTCCCCTCTTTCTGCCTCGCTTTCAATTGTTCGAATAATTCGTTGACGCGTGCAGGGTACGTCGCCTGAACCTTGTAGTTCCGCTCGAGACAGTTCTGTTCGTACAATTCCGGATTTTGCCGAATATGTTTGATATTTATGTTTCTCGTGGGTGCATTGGGATTTCGTTGTGATTGATATGGTGTGGTGGTGGTGGATTCGGAGGAATACAGTCTAGCTGCTGTGTTATTACGGAATAATGATAGTCGAGAGGGTATGTTCGTTCGGGGTCGGACCAGCCGGCATTGCGGACATATAAACGATGATCGGACTGCTTTCATCATCATCCTAAGTTATCATTTACTTTGCGCATTCTGAGTGAGGTTTGCGAAAGAGGAGGAGATGACGTCCAAGTAATCGGGACGTCAGATAAATTTTGGAGGAGCAATGGGAGCTACATTCCCCATACTCGACAGGGGTAGCTTGGACCCTGGCCCTTATCCGACCTTGGCTTCATGATCACCTCTTACGGTTTACAAACTCTTGAATCTGAACATATTATATGAGTTTCTGCATAAACTCTAATTCTGCTCGATAAATCGGCTTAGTCTTAGGTATTCCTCAATTTGCATGCTTACATGTATACCAATACGAAGCAAGAGCGGAAGTTCAACAGCCAAGACTAAAATAGTTAACTTTAAATGTAAATGGGTATCTTCAGCAGCACAAGAATCTAGGAGTCTACCTCCTATCTAGCTTCAGGTGTCATCAACAACACAACCAACTACACCTTAGCTCCTCAAAAAAGTGATCCCCAAATCCCGAGCGTCCAACTCCCCGGCTGCGCCGCCTGCCCGCGCATCAATCCACTGGGTCCCATACTCTGCCGTTGAGGGGCGTTCTTAATGTCCACTTCACTCGGTCTCGAGGCCCCATTGACGCCCTGCTGCAGCCACAAATCACGGTCAATTGTCGCCAACGCGGGGATCCTAAGCTGCGTGGCGAGGCTCGCTCCGCACCATGGGCCGAGGGAGTCGACCACCCGGAGCTCTCCCTGCACTACGGGGTGTTCGCTGTCATCTCTTTCCTTTTTGATCATTTCTTCGACTTGGTCGATTTCTTGCGGTGTATCTGCTGCGTTTGTGGTTTGGTCCGTTGTGTTTTCTTCCGTATCTTCGTCTTCTTCGCCATCTGATGAGGCTGGTTGGACGACCACTGGTATGGGTAAGCTATTGCCATTAATATTTTGTTCGTTCTGGATGCCGTTTGACTTGGCTTTCGTTTTTGACTTGACTTGTTCGGCTGCTTTCCCTGTCACGGGATCCCAGCCTTGCTCTTCTACTAAGATGGAGACCTCGTCGATTATGCGGCCGCGAAGACCAATTATGCTGGAACATCCCCCCGTGAATATTATGCGTGACATGCACACGGCGCGAACGTCTAACGGCAATTGTAAGAGAGCTCTATGAATGAGTAGATGGACGGGAAGCTCATGGTCGTCGAAACTCGATGGCGAGAGTCTGGTTTCGAAAAAGGTCGTCTCGCAAGGTTCTGCCAGCTGAGCAAATGGTATAGCTACCGTTTTAGGCGATACACATGAGTTGAGCTTAATATCCACGGCTGACTGGTATTCAGCCGGAGGAGTCTCTTCATCTTCATGCTCGTGAACAGTCGGCAAACCTTCTCGTGTCGAGTCCTGATCTAATTGTTTTTTTGCAGCCTTCTTGCACCACAACATACGAGTGGCCACCTCTTCACACTCTTCAAAGCTGACCGCATCATCTCCTAATTTGTCTTCAGTGCGCTCAGTTTGATCTGTACCTGTACGGCCCTGTATCGCTCGAGATAGAAATTCAAATGTCTCCTCGACAAGGAATTTGCCAGCTCTAATTGTTCTCCAACTCCGCACTTCTCGATATTCATAGACAGCAGTGACAGTTGTTTCATGCCAGCCAAGATCTATCACCAAAGAAGACCGTGCGCCAGCTCCCACGGCAGCCATGACTGGTGATGAGAGCAAGGAGATTGTTGGAGCTTGGAAGCGATCGAAGAGGGTATCGAGAACGCTGGAGAGCAGTGGGATAGGTAATGTCGGAGGAAGGACCAGGGTAACTTTCCGTGGTCTCGAGTCGATCAGTAGCCACCTGAAGTAAGCATCCCTCAGCTCTCTCTCTAACTTATCCTCCACCAGCCCTAGGTCCTGCTCGCGCGTATCGAGCTGCCATAACTCATAATCAGCACCCCACTTCTTCCCCGACGCTCTCTTTCTCCAATCCGACTTGAAGTCAATATCCCAGGCACGGAAGTCTCCAGCGCGTCGATGTTGTTCGGGGCTAAACGTGACGATCCTCTTAGGCGCAACGTCGCCGCCGAACCCGAGACGCAGCTTACGGGAGCCGAGCTCAATGACTATGACTTCATCGTCGGCTCTTAGGCTTGATGGAGACCCAAATGAGGAGGATATGGGTCGGGAGGGCGTTTGGGGTGTGGTGGCAGATTGGCCGCGGATACTCGAGACGGTGCGGTGGGTGAGGATGGGAGGCAATGTTGTGTTGGATGACATTGTGACAGGGCGATAGAAGCAGCTTTACCGCATTTTGAGAGAAGGTACAAGACCAAATGGATGTTTTTGTTTGGCCTCCAATGTCGTTTGTATGAAACAAAAATAGAATTTCGAGATGCAACATCCGTCATAGCTGCATACGAGGTTTTGGAGCTGTCAATAGGCCCGGTAGTGGCCGTAACCCCACAGTGGGACCCCCTGTAAATGCAGCGTTGCCAGTGGATACCAAGCTAGGTATAATCTAAAGTCAACATTGCCGTTTCAATGTGAATAATCGTCAGACATTGCTACGATAGCCTCAGTTTCAGAAATTCTATATCTTTTGTGTTCGGTAACTCTATCGCCACTCCTTAGCTTCCAGATGACTTGCTCGAGGTGACCTACTCGAGAGACGTGGCAACATGGGTATTAAAGGGTGAGTATACTAAATCTCATTACGGCACATGCATGAGATCCGACATCCGCTCATATGTGAACAGGATATACAAGGAAATTGGACCAGGGAAGCGGATATCCCTAACCAAACTTGCTATTCAAAAGCTCGAGGAATCAGGCCGTCCTCTACGAATCGCTATTGACATCTCCATATGGCAGTTCCAGGTCCAAGCTGCCCGGGGTGGCTCCAACCCGGCCATAAGAACACTCTTTTACCGATTGCTTCGTCTTCTCAGTCTATCTATTCAGCCCATCTTCATATTTGATGGCCCTAACAAACCCGTCTTCAAGCGTAATAAGCGCTCCGGCAGGGGCGATGGCGTCGCTACTGCGATGGCTAAGCGGCTAATTAGGTTATTTGGCTTCATAGCGCACGACGCCCCGGGTGAAGCCGAGGCAGAGTGTGCGTTGCTACAACAGTCTGGTATTGTGGATGCGGTTTTGAGCGAAGATGTGGACACCATCATGTTTGGCTGTACTCAAACCCTCCGAAACTGGTCATCAGAAGGCACTAGAGGCAGTAAAACCCCGACGCATGTTTCTGTCTACGACAGAGATACTCTCGTCCAAGGCACGTCCGGGCTGGACCGTGAGGGCATGGTTCTGGTTGCTCTGATGAGTGGCGGAGACTATCTCCCTGAGGGTATACCCGGTGCCGGCGTCAAATTGGCATGCGAAGCTGCGCGCGCTGGATTCGGTAGATCGCTTTGCCGACTCAAAAGGTCTGATGTTTCGGAACTCAACAGCTGGAAAGAGTGGTTGGCATACGAGCTACGGCATAACGAAAGCGGCTTTTTCAGAACCAGACATAAGGCTTTGAATGTGCCTGACGACTTTCCAAATATGGACGTCTTGAGATATTACACTCATCCCGTCGTTTCACCTGCATCGGTCTTAGAAAGGCTGAAAAGTCAAAGTTGGGACCGAGTCGTTGATGTACAGGGACTTCGAGAGTTCGTGCGCGAGACCTTCGACTGGAACTATCGGATAGGCGCGATCAAATTTATCAGAGTATTGGCACCATGTCTTTTGGTGCGGAAGCTCATGCAGCGAAGCACCACTGAAAATAGCAATGATGCCGAGGGTGAGGATGGACTTGTGAGATCAATCACGAGTCGCCGGACGCACTTCAGCACAGATTCCACATCAGAGCTTCGCATATCATTCATACCGACCGAGGTTGTTGGCTATGATTTCCAAGACGAGCCAGATGAAATTATCGATTTTGGTCGCGACGGCTTAGCACTCAACAGTGACGATGAGATGGAGGAGTTGGCAGCGGGAGGCGAGGGTGAAATGGAGTCCCCAACGAAATCGAAACCCAAGAAGCCTTTCAACCCTGTGGAACCAGATCTAGTCTGGATGTCAGAGACCATAGCCAAGCTAGGCACCCCGTTGATGGTTGAGAGTTGGGAGAATGCACAGCGTGCTAAAGAAGCCGCTCGCTCTAGACCTAAAACCTCAAGGCAAAAATCGAAAGCAGGATCAGTGACCGCTGGTGCTCTAGACAAGTTCATGAGAGTTACGAAGAATAATATGCTGGCAGAAGACACTATAAAAAGCAAAGCATCTAGCTCGGAACCAGCAGCTGATATATCGCCAACCCGGACAAGAAGTCCTCTAGATCCTCTTCCAGGATCCTGGCAAGGCCTCCCCCCGTCGTTCTCGTCAAGCCAAGGCCCAAGAGCATCCCAACTCCTAAAATCAAGTAAAGCACCTTCGACCAGATCTAAGACTAGATCCAGCAAAAAACTTCAAGATGAACCCAAAGCAGACGCGGACGTTAACCCCTGGACTATTGCCAGCTCACAACGTACTCCAAAGGCTTCCAGGAGTACTAAGGTCCCCGAGGCGATCCTGATATCCTCTAGCCCTCCCGCATCACCTGCAACACCCACCCGATCTCCTATAAACAGCTCCAATAAAACTCTTCACCCAAGCGAACCGGATCCATTCTCAAGCCCAACATCACATAGATCATTGACTCCAGTAGCACTCGAATTCGGGCGACCGGACTCCTCAATTTTGTCAACAGGGAGAGGGTTGTCCCCTAGTTCAACGGAAAGGCCACAGCGCAAGCTAGCGCGGACAGAATCACTGCCCGTAGGACCAAGCACACGTAGTTCTCATTCCTCGGAAGAGCCACAACTAAAAACAAGGGGTTTCACTCGAGCACAGACAATAGCTATCGAAACTCTCCCTCTTGACTCAGAGGATGAAGACGAAGGAGAAGACGACGACTTCGACTTCGACCTACCACCCATCGAGAACATTATCAACAGACTCCCACAGAGCAAAAGCAAGTCCAACCCTTATACAATAAGCTCATCATCAAATCCACCAGCGACCCAGCCACAACTAAATGACCACAAGAAGAAGAAACAGACCACACTCTACGACGACAACGACGGCGAAACCAACGTAAGAATGACAAAACTATACGTCCCGCGCAAGAGCGATCCCGGTTTCTTCAAAGAGATCGACGTCCCCGTCGACGATGTGGAGAGTCTGAAAGAGCAATATGCCGCTACCGGATCCGGAAGCGGAAGTAGAAGTGGGAACGGAAATAGGGGCGGACTGCGCGCGGCCGGCACGGTCTGGAGACGGAGTGATATTTCCTGTATTGATCTTACCGGGGAAGACTGATTGGGTAAAGTAAATGGTATTGAGCAGAGAGGGGAAGAAAGGCAGTTTCATGACAGAGCGAGCATATGGTGGCGTTTAAGAGGCTTGTAGAGTTTGTTTCATTTCGAACAAGGGAACGTGGACACAAACTTCACCGATGGCGCATCTCCTCAAGCAGGTGGACTGGAAGCTTTTGCATTTAAACTTGAGTGTAATGAGGTATAAGGTGGCCTCTAATCAACATACTTCTAATGGGACTAAGCGTGTGTCTGTAAATTAACAAGCAGCTTGGCTTCCCAGTATATGTAAGAAAAGAATCTGTCATACAATGATTCAAGATAGGTGAAGGTCGTAATTGAAAGAACAATCTGTCTTTTGAGGTATCGGTATTTACCAACAGCTAAACCTAGGTAGTATATAAGCCGAATCAAGCCAGTAGATTTGTGGGTTTGGTGTGTGTATGAGTGTAGGTATATATGAGGTATAGAGAAAAAAAAGACAAGGGGGTATCGTAACAACTCATTTCCCAACCAACCCAGAGTGACAACAAGCACACCACCACCAGAAAAATTAAACAAGAATAGCCCTTGATGTCTAAGCCCCAGGAAAAGACATCAGTCATCACATGACCCCTTCAACTCCAGCCGCCTCTCATTCATATGTCTTCAGCAGACTAATCACTGCACACGCCCAGAGGGTACACGCTCGCTGGCTCGCCAGTCTCCCGTTCATCTCATATCATCTCATTTCATCTCGGCACATATCCATCATTCAAACAACCCTTCAATCCCCAACATCCCAGGGCAAATCCCTCTCTAAAACCTTAACACAAGTCAAATAACTCATCATACCCGTAACCTGCTGCGTCACCGCTCCTCCACCAGCAGCAGCTCTCCCCCCTCCCACACCATCCCCGCGATCCAACTCCAACTCCAACCCCGTGCCCATAAGCGGTCTGACAATTTCTCTCGCCGCACTCTTAAGCTCATCAATACGCTTTTCGAATCTCCTCAGATTATCCCTCGAGTACAGCTCCGGCGTCAACTTCAAGAACCGCTTACACTCATCATGCCCAAGGTACGCCGAGCCGTTCGCCGACCCTAGGATACGGTAGGTCCGGCCTATAGCCGCGAGGGTCGGGATCGGCGTGACTGTCGCGACCACTGCCGTGACAGCTGGGGCGGCGCTGGGTCTGGTCCCGTCCCGGGAAGATCGGCTCCCATTACCATTGATGTGATGAGTATGGCGACTCGAAGATGCGGCTCTCGGCGGAGCCTGCGGCGGTTGAGGAGTGGGGTTCGTATGATCAGCAAGCCATTGCCTCCAAAGACTAACAGCCAACCACTCCAAATATCCCGTCTGCGGCGTGATTCTCTCCCCTCTCGAATTCGTCAGGTTCAACCTAAACAACCGTCCCTCAATGCGACTAACAATCTCCTCGAGCTCATCGACTTTGTCCTCGATGATATCGAGCACTGTCTCGGGGAAACTCGTCCTGATACTCCGTTCACCTGCCGGCCACTGTCCGACGACGTGGATGAGCGCTTCTTGGAAGATGACTTTACTCCTCGATAGGTAGCCGAGCCGTAGGTACGAAACGGGGTATTTCGCAATCTGCTTCCAGAGCCGGCTCTGAAATTGCAGCAAGTGGTGGTCGACGCGAGGCCCCACAACGGCGAGGGCGTCGTATTGGTCGGCGAGCGTGAGGAGACTCTTGCATTGCACGTACGCATCCGCTATGTTCACGCCATCGAGCACCGGGGGATAGTTATAGAAGATCCTGAACAGATTGTCGTAGTCTCGGAGTAAATCGGTGTCGGCTTGCGATAACGAGGTCACGGCGTCGCCGTTACCATTGGATATGGAGTTACTACGGTGGTCGGAGGATTTATGCGGTACGAGGGAGAGGTTCGCGACGGAGCGGAAGAAGGAGTTCGTCGAGTGCGTATGGCTATGTTTACTTCGGGACGAGATGTTCGCTGTAGAGGCATTTGTCGGGCCGCCGAAGAGCGAGGTTGATTGTGTCGTCGGGAAGGTACTCGAGTCTTTGTTCCTGAAATTCAAATTCGGCGCAGCAGTTTCCTTCTGCACAAGCATCGGAATATCGTCCGCGTCCGAACCCCAGTCAAGTTCATACCGCCAGCGTCTCCTACCCTCTTCTAAAGGACTCGGTCTATGTCTACCTCCCACATCGCTTCCGCTGCCACTATTACTCCCCGTCTCCTCGCCTATCCTCGTGAGCTCTTTGGTCCCATTTCCATTCACCGGCTCGGGTAGGGAGTTATTCGCCGGCGGCAAGATCTGGGCTTTCGACCACTGCTGACTCGTACTGGCCTCGAAGAAACCCGAGCATCTCGTCAACGTGATCCGATGCAGCAGGTACCTGTTCTCCTGCCCTCCCGTGGTGATGACGATCTCGACGTTGCCTGACTGGCTAAACACGGGGAACTCGTTCTGCGGGACATACGAGGTGCCGCCGGTATGGGACCGGTTGTAGCGCCGGCTGCGGGACGAGGCATGCGTCTGTTGTCGGTGGGAGGATGTTCGGGCGGAGACGACAGATGAGGGTCCCCGTAGGGCGAGGGAGGAGTGGTTGTAGTCGGGTTGTGAGACCATGAATGCTGAGACTTTCTGGTTTCTTGTTTTGTGTGGGTGTGGGTGAAAGGTATAATATGGTGTGTATAGTGTTTTGTCTGAATGAGGTTTCTTAGGTGAAACAGCTAACCTAAAAGTTGAGTCGTGAAAGGTTTGATTTTGTGAAGTCAGGTAGGTATGAGTCGGCCTTAGTGGTGGTGACGGTAATCCACGATCCTCAGGAGAAAATTAAGGCTGAGAGAGCTACTTCGTAGTTTCTAGGCTGGTCGGGGTGCTCGATAGTTATCATTCGTCAAATGTCATTATCGTTCCAAAAGAAATGAATAATAGAGCGAGAGAGAGTTAGAAAGAGAGAAGGAATCATGGAGATGCCTCTCAAAACACGATCGCGTGCACGACCAGCGTGTGAAATGGGCAGTGGCAGCTAGCTATCTTGACCCCCTTGTCGTCCCGTTCCGATGGCAAGCCGACGTTGAGCGAGTGAGCGGGAGGAGGGGCAGTGAATTGTGGCTGGATAAGGAGAAAAGCACCGGCGATCCGATTCCTGTCTTCGGGCTTGATTGATAGCTGCTTATTCTCCGCGCAAATCTAGTGCGATGTTGAGTTTCAGAGCAATAAAAGTGAGTGATGTTTATGAGTAGGTTCTCATAAGAAGCAAGTTCTCCTGGAAGCAAGAAAGAATCTGGTAGCACAGGGGTATAATGCTCTTGTTCTAGTTGATCGAGTCTCGTTGCGGCATTGGTCGGCCGGTCAAGTAGGTAGCAGTGGATATTGGAGGCCTGAGGCTGTGCTGGCCGGGTTCGCCACTTCACTTCTCACAAGGCGAATTGACAGGCACTTTCTTGGCTTGTGATAGTCGGTGTTGGCCGATTATAGTTCGTAAATTTTGACAATCAGATGTTTTGTTTCGTGTCTTGGTGCCCAGTAAACAAGATGAGCGAACCGTATACCTAGGAGCAGATGTGAAAAGACGGAGGGAAGACAGGGAAATCACAGAAACAACTGTAAAAAGGATGAGATGTCGTCAACCTGAAGCGACGCGTCCAGAAAAGTCAAAAAAGAAATAAGAAAAAAGTGCACAATAGGCAGCCTATAGATGCCCCGTCGCCAGAATAATAAGTAAACACAACATATCCTATATCTCGTTTGTTCCTTGCGCATGCATATGTACAGACAAATCCATCTAGCTTGTAGATAGAAGTCGCGCATCACCGCGTCCCTACCGATACGGTAGGATGTGGTGTGTCGTCGCGCAACGGGTCCCTAATACTAGTACTTATCTACACCCCCAAGTATGAGTCTTTATTAGGTTTTGATGCTGCAACTCCTTGATCTTATTAGCCATTGGTGTGCATAGCTTCCATTCCCCAATCCGAAGAAATGGTTGGCTGTGGATAAATCAACTCTCCCCATTAGGTAAGGAAGACTGGGGAACACAGCAGCAGTATCTCCCAGCCAGAAGAACTGAGCGCACGGGGCACTACATGAATAGGATTTCCGGATGCAGCGAGACGATTGGCTGGCATCAAAGGGCCTATCAAGTCATCACAACCTGGGAACGTCTCTCCCTGGCCTCCACACAACCTTTACCTTCTCACCACCCATTTGTATCAGGATATGCAATCGTTTAGGTGTGTGCGCTAGATAGGAAGTATTTTTAGACTATGTATACTTGTATGTAGGTATGGGTCGCTTACTCAAAGCGACCTCCGGAACCAAGAAAGTCAAGTTTTTCGCGGTGAGTTTACGGCGACTAACTCCCTTCTATAGTCATAATAGATGTCACTTCGAGGATTCCTACAGTTAATAACTTATTAGAACGCACCAGTTTCCAACAGTAATAGTTCAAGAGATATCTGATAACGGAATGCAGTAAGGTCCGGTGGAGATTAGTATCTCCCTGGCTTCTGTCAGTGGTCATAACCTACAACCCAACTGTTGCCCAACCATATATACTGTATATATAAAACCTTACTTTCAAGACTTTCAATACAAAACCTTTACGTGTCACACTTACGAACATTCAATCTTTGTCGAGTTTGTCATGTTCTTGAACATTGTAGAATTTTGAATGCGCCGCGATAGATCATTTTCTATCGTACATACTTATCCTCCAGTTTCGACGCGTTGCCCCTGAGCGCCTCGACTCGATTTTTGTTGGTCCCGTCCCCAGAAGAGGAAAACTAGAAAGACGTATCAATACCATTGAGACGAACCCGAAAGCTAAAAGAAAACTGAAGCCGATGATTTCCCCATTCACCCTTACACATGCCCCAAAGCATACCCCCTAGACAACACTTGTTATAAACTCGCCAAGCCACGCTCTGGTCATCGACACCAGTCTAGCTCATGTCCATGTCGACTGATATTTCTTGAGGAGACGCCGTATCAATAGGCCGAGGAGATTCTGCCGCTGTCATGACTTCGATCCCCTCAAATGTTGGAGGTGATGTTCGGAGGTTGGCGAGTGTTTGGTTGGCATCTTTGCTGACAAATTGACCTTGACGTAAGTCTTCGGCAAACAGGAAGAATCCTTCGGTGGCTTCGACAAGATACGATTGAAGACCCTTGCTTTCGAGTTGGATCTTGGCGTTGGTGACGGGAAAGTGGTTTTCAATGTAACGTGCCCAGCCACGAGCAGCGGCTTGGATGTGTTCGTCTTCGCTGATACGGCTCCAGCCAATGCCGAGGTGAAGGGTGAAGTTGTCGACAATGGGTTGGCTACTGGCGTCGATCGAGAGCCCAGGTGTGGAGGTAGAAGGATCGAGATCGCGGACCGGGCTGACTCGAGATACTGAGGCAATCTGGCTGGAGAGGGTTACAGCATTGAGATCCAATCGTTGAGACTTGTTGCTCCGAAGAGATGGCCGTTCTTGCTGGTTGATGGCTCGAGCTTCTTCGTTCTTATGGATCACATCTGCAGTAGCCTTCTCCTCAAGCCATGTGCCAGACTGGCTTCCAGCACTTGAGACGTAGGATGATGGGTTTTTTATGAGAACCATCCCCTCACCGTAGATCCATTCGTCCTCGGGCTCTTTGACGGGCTCAACCGTCTCAAGCTTAGCTTCCTCGACGTCTAGATTGATGCCGGCTTCATCTCTGGAGCGTTTTCGACCAGCGTTGAGCGCCGGTGGGGGAGGCGCAGGCCATCTTGATTGGAGATGGAGACGACTGCGTGGAAATGACTGTTGCGGGAAGGGAGGCATACCAAACGCGCCAGAAGGAACGCTTGGGGGCATGGTAAGAACAGGGGAAGATGTGCGATCGAAGAAAGACATTTTGGTCTGTTAGCACTAAATTTCAAGTGAGATATCTGTGGATGTTAGATGCTTGAGATGTGTGCAGGTGATAAGGATATGGTTGTGTTAGGAAGGGCTGTCTAAGTATGCTCTAAAGGGTATGAGGGGGAGGGGGAGAACAAGGCTAGATCGACAGGACAGAACCAATTGATCTAAGAGAGGTGAGTAGATGGCATAGAAGGATGAGGATATATGTTTAATGAATGATGATGAAGAAGGCTGGCCCAGGCGACAGCAGGTAGGGCCCGTGGTTGTTTGGAGAGGTAGGTTGATACGACGTAGTGTGGATGGGAGGTAGGTCAAGGCTAGGATGGCGATGGTGTAAGTCGACTATGAGAGAGGTAGTATGGTATAGGTGAGATGAGATGTGAAGATAGGATGAGGAGGAGAAAGGGAGGAAGATGTGGGAGCAGAAGGATAAATCAGTGAGGAAGTGTGTGGATGTAAATGGGAATGTGAGAGAGAGAAGAACGGGATGGGATGGGAGATGGGGGTCTGGATGTTCTCATGTGTGTGAGTGCATGCGAGAGAGAAAGAGGACCGCGAAGCAAGCAGCCGTAGCAGGAGCTTCTCACTGCTACAGTACTGTCAAAGAGACAGTGCAGTTGCGATCCGCTCCTTGATTGGCTGCTCTGCTCTTTGACCGGGATTGGCCTGTGTCCGGGTTGGAAGCAGGGGCCAACATCGAGGCGGACCACGCCCGGCTGATGGAAAGGCACACAGTACAAATCTTACTTCACTGACCGTGTCTCTGGTCGTGTGCCTCAGTCATGTTCCCACTTTTCGGACTGGAATTCCATCGCCAACGCCACCTTTCCCAAAGAAGCTAAGCCAGGTGATTTGCTCCATGCTATACAGTGTCATATCCCTGTTCGTACAGTTTTCTCAGACTGTCAGAGGTTGTGGAGCCAAGAAAGGCCAAGAACGGCATCACAGAATCAGACCACCGAGCACCAAGTGGAGACCGAGTACGGAGTATGGTGTGCAGATATCATATCATCCGCCGGATAAAGAGGTGTCAACCTAAGATATCTCTATCCGAGTCAAAGAGTCGCTGCCTTTCTTCTTATTAGGTAGGCATCAGCAGGAGATCACGGACCACCTCTAGAGCATAGCTCAGACCTGCACCAGAACAGCTCAGCGAATCAGAAACCTCAAGGTACATTGCCGTTTGGGATCCTCTTACCGCGAAAAAGTAAAAGGCATCCGATACAAAAGAACCCATTGCATGTTCTCATTGGCTCCGGGATTTGCGTGAAAGGAATATTAGCAATGATATGAACAAGCCCCCAGCCACCCTTTACCCACGCCCATCTTTCTTGGCCAATTTGAGTGATGAGTGAGAAAGGCTGTCAGGAATCTTGCCAGACCCTCTTGCGACGTCAGGGCAACGGGCAAGGGCTCTTATTGGCTCCGCTGCCATTCCCGATCTCTCAACTCGGGTCATTCCGTCTATATCTTTCTTCCTGCTGCAGTAAGTTCATGATTACGTCGTGGTGCATCAAATTCCGCTTAGGCGAAATGTATGTTCATCGAGGCACGTTCTTTACAAACCTGATCAGTTCTTCTTAGGGCAAATGTATGTGGAAGAATCGGTCTCTCTTCCGGAATCGCAGAGTACCACGATAAGCTTGGGGTATGGGGATGGAACAGGGTGCTGTCAGCCGATCCGGGGAGCAGACACCTTTTAGTCGGAAATGCCATCGGAGTAGCTACCTCGTAATTACCTACATGGACAGTAGGTAGATATCGACAATTTGTACAGATTAGGGTGGTTGGCGCTCCTATCAATTAACAAGATGGGCGATGATGCTACATACCTGTGTAACGGCAGGGCAACGATAGACCGGATCCTCGGTCACCGTGAACATGAACGGAATGTACCTATTCCCCTTACATTAAACCTAAACCGACAATTCTTGCCGAGCGCAATGTCCGTGAAGTACAAATTTGACAATTATCAGCGGTTGCTACGGCTTCACATTCTTCAGTTGTTGTAATTTGACAAAAGACTGCAAGATCTGCGAGGTTTGGAGTATGGAAAAAGAATGAGGTAAAGTCAGGATCGTGCAAACCTTCTTTAGCTAGTCTTCTCTCTACCGATTCTACGCTTGAAGACAGCACAATGAAATTATTTGTTGGCGACACCACTTGTTCCAGCCTCTAGAGAAGTATTGGGAGCCCGGGCACAATCACATACAAGCCTACGTGTTGGGGGCCATCGTCGCAAATCACTGGAACGGTATGATGCCACGAAACGTTATTACTTGCAGCCGCAAGATACATCCCTTACATTGATGCAAATGCCGCGACGTGTCATCTAAGCCCCCCTCACCAGCTGTATTCCTCCCCCAGGAGAATCTCCCAGCCGTCTCATCATGGTACAAGACACCCACCCTTTGACAACTGAGCTATTCGTTTCTTCTAGGTCTTGCTAATATACAAGAGTCCCGAACTGATCTTCGGCTGTGATCGCCTGGGCCCCGAACTCATGGGCACTACCACCAAGACGGAGTTTCTATCTCAACTCAAGACTCTAGAATCACACAGCTCGACACCGCTGGCTTGCATCCCCTTAACGAATTCGGTGTCTCCCAGCGTCCGCTTTGTTAGTGTCTCTCAGATGGCCTTCACGATCAATACCAAGGTCCTCATCCGACTACGACGCTACCAAGGCACCCTCCGACCGGACAAAATTGCAAAGTCCGATGCGGAAAGCCACGAGGGCCATTAGCATTCTTGAACAAGTTACGAGGCCAAGTTTTGACAAGGAAGGCTGAGGTCGCGTTGCGCTGACTAGATATTCATTCAGAATTGCAGCCTACTGATAGCATCTTTTCTGGAGCTGGCAAGATTGAAAAGATGAGACAGAATGTGGCTGCTGTCGATAGTGGACCCTGCGGAGCGATGTGGTTGCTGCATTGGACCAAGTCTGGAACAACGTAGCGTCAAATGTCCGGGGGCCTCGACTACTGCATGTCGATCCAACTGGGCTTTTGCCTTGCTGTGTTCAACTGAGAGGCAACAATTTGCTTGGAGCTTACCAAATGCAAATATGAAAGCAATCCTTTTCGAGTAATATCTAGAAGGGGCTTCGGCAGCAAAAGGGCGATACGAATCTAGTCAATTTGACGCGCATGCTGGCATTGAACAGAACTGTCCATATTGCGGGAGATAGTCGTGGCATTGGTCTTTAATCATTCCTCTCAAGTAAGCCTATTGCTAACATAGTGTCATCAGAGGAGTACAAATAACAGAACCAATAACGGCGGCCCCCCGGGGAGGCCACCTTGAAGCGGCAGTGGATATTCCCAATATGTTGTTCCTTCATTGCGGATCATTATGGCCGGTGACCGAATCCCGGTGGCCGATGATATCTGAAGTAAGCAGACTTCATCTGGGTTTTTACGCCGTCAAATGAACACATATTGATATAAGCCACCTGATGCTATTTCATACTTATCTTCGGGACTAGTTAGAAGGTTATTGTTACCAGAGTCTCCTGCGTCCTGAGTTCTCGGATCCGTCAAAGAGCCCCTGGTAACCAGGTGTCGTCAGATCCGGTGGAGGTCGGCTATCATCGTTGTGTCTTGAGCGACTGGGTGATTGCGGAGCCGCACGTGTGGACCTACGCGGGATAGGGGCCGTGTAAGCGGCTCCGTGCACCCGGCTCTGGTGCCGGGCCTCAGGCACATTCAACGGGGTTTGGGGTTGCCAGGCTGCTGGGAAGGAGTCGTTATAGACTCGGAGTGTTGGTGTGTCGTCTATGATGGTGCCGTCAAACTCATCCTGTCTCTGAGGGATCTCCGACTCTACACTGAATGCTGAGGGTGTTGGGGAGCTATGTCGAGGGAAGCGAACGATGGATTCGACAAATCTCGCGGCGGAGCTGAAGATCCTTGTTCCAGCGCTTCCGGACTGTAGAGGATCAGCCCCTGTACGAAGACCGGATAGCAAATGAAGGACTCACCGTAGGGGTGCTGTCGACTGGGCTGGACTGGACTCCTCTCCCTAGAGATGAGTGTCGGACTGGTGTGGCAGGTGGACCTCGTTCTCGACCTGTGCTTGGAGATTCTTCTAGAGTAACCGTGCGAGTCTATGAATGCCCGTATCAGCAGAGGTTAGAGCCATCAAGATGGATGAAGGATGTCTACCGAAGGGAGGGAGCCTGCATCAGAGACCGCACGGGCTTCAGATGAGAATGGCGGAGGAAGGGATATCGGCTGATTAATGTTCCCCATGATTCTCGACCTAGCCGAGTCGCTTGAGATCGGACTTCGTGAGGAGCTTGACTCATTTAGGCTGAGGCTTTCAAAAGATTCTACAGTCCTTGGTGGACGGCGGGGAGGAACAGAAAACAGCTTGACGTGGCTCTCGAGGTCTACTGTTTTGACAGGTTTAGGGGTGAGCGCTCGTATGGGTGGACCAAGTTGACTCAGCTCTGATCGGTGTGTTTCCTTCTTCAGTGTCTGAACTGAGGGTCGGATGGGTAGCTGCATGGGGTCTTCTCGAGCCAAGTAGTTCTTGAACCGACGCCGATTGTCGCAGTTCTTGACCTCCGTCATCGTCAAGGAGATCGTAGTGGGAGGTAGACGAAGCATCTCGTACGCGTTTTTTTTTTTTTGTCACTTGAGACGGATATGGAGTGTTACTGCTAGGAGGATTATCATGGAAGAAGCCCAAGAGAAGTTGTAATAGTAAGTATGTATATGTATCTCCGAGCAACTTTGCGTTTCAAGATGGAGAAGAGAATCACCTTGAGACATCAACTGATGAGTATTAGCCCAGATTTCAAGAGGCGAATGGTAAGGTCCATATAGGTAAGGTATACTGCTAGGCGTTGAATGACAACAGGGAGGAAAGTCCAGCTTGGTATCTGAGACGATCCTGCTCGCTATGCGAGTTTCCTATCATGCTGGGCAAGCACAGACTTACCAGTTTGTTGGTGCCTGCCCTACATAATCTGATCGAGCGAGCACATGGCAAGAATTGAAGTTCCTGTGTAAACTCACAATATTTCACACTGACATTGAGAATCGACAGCTTACCTACATAAGGTTCGGACCAAGTAAATCTCTTCTATCTTTTTCTGCGCTGTCATCACCTTTTTTGTACATATATATCGGGAGGTGATAGGTGACTCTAAGTCTTGATACTTATGAGCTGTCTTCGGTGCAATGGCCATCACAGGAACTAGCAGTGTTGGAAGTATCTTTGTGTTTACTCACAGCTCTATGTTTATGGTATCATGCCCGTAATGGAGAGCAGCGCTTTCCGTCCAGAGCCCAGGCCTCTACCTCGGCATGTAATTGAGTAAGTTGCCTTTAGGACTTGGGATTCCCGGGAAACGAGCTCTGATTACAACCAAAAGGACTCAAATGTCAAGGTATTGAGGAGTTAAAAATTTGTTGAACGGTCTTTGCTCTCAATAGTGATCAAAAGCTAGGATCACCTCTGTATCCGTCTGTACCTTGCCAAGTATGATGCTATAAAAAGAAACCTTGAATATTACTAGAATCGCCTTCTTACAGCCCGTCGAGCATCAAAAAGGAAAGGGAAGAGACTTCGAGATCTGAACAGCAAAGATATATGTAAGACAGATAATAATGCATGCGGCGAACACTCTACGCCTACGATGCGGACATACGTAACCAATTCTGAGCAGTACGTTGCACCTTTCTACTATTTGAGGTTGTCGCAATCATCGGCAGGCGAATCACAACTGGACATACAGTGGGGATCTCCTTGCAACATCCCTAAAATTACACTGTGGACAATGACGAGTTGATCCCTTCACCACTCACAACTACCAGGTTGTATGTTTGTCTTAATATGACGATCGTTTTGAATATGCCTTCGATCTAAGTTTTCGTTATTGTTAGGCTACATTGCTAATATCGCTAGAGTAGAAGACGGTAGGTCCAGATCCCGGCAACTGAACCAACGCGACCATACAAAACAAACAGCTACCGTCCTTAACCTTCTGACCATTGAGATTAGCAGCGGTTACTTGACATCAGGTACCACCTTTCATATGAATGAATAATTTCCCGTCCTCTTCAACCCATATCAGACAAACCCCAACTCCCAACTCCTTCTGTCTTTATTCAAACGCCCTCGTTTTTACCTGCTTCCTCTCCTAATGTCCGCTTGTGTGGATCATCTATCTGTTCTCATTAGACGACAACCCCATATTTCGTCACCTAGTCCTTACAGCCCTTCTGGCATGTCACTGCACCCTTCACAGAATCCCGGTGCCTGGACGCTACCAAGACCAGAGTGGGCTGGAGCATCCACGTCTCAATCCCCGTGTACGAGCACATCGTGAACTTCTTGGCCATTGATTGATACACAATCCACTTGTGTCCCTGGTTCAAAGCGAACGTCTTGGCGGTACTCCTCGTGGCAGCCGCAGCACCACCACCTCCGCTCCGTCGCCATACATGTACCCGTGTCTGCGATTGAATTCACTGCTAATAATATACACCACCCTCTCCCCGGTCTAACCCGAAACGAATATCGACTCACTTCATTGAGTCGCTCTGCTGTCACCATGAATAACGACCTGAGCCTCTCCAGGGCTTTGGGCGGTCTGCGCATAGCCAACCCCGACGATGCCGCATCAAGTTCCCCACAGCCAACACAGACCGACCTTGAGTCGTCGACCGATGCTCAGCCTAATGTCGAACCGCCCGCAGCCAACCCCGAACCTCACACAAGACAAAGCAGATCGCATACAACCGAATCTCTAAGGAGCGGTGGAGTTATCGTTGAAGCCGACCCTCTAAACCTATCCTCAACATACGATCAGAACGGCGCACTGTCCTATTCCAGTTCGCCCTCACGTCCACTTTCATCTGCTATGTACAATGCCGGCCCGGCAGCAACAGGCCGTGGCCAAGCTGCCAACTCATACCAAATGCTCAGGAGCGAACATGGAACAGCACCAGCCTATACGGAGTCCAGAAGGACTGCTCCAGTCTTAGAGTATTCACCCGACATACCCTCTCGGGAGTCGAGCCACCGAGACCGCTCATATAATTACCCTCGCCCAACCACTAACATAATTGGGAATGGCCCCTTGCCTCCAAGAAACAGCTCGAAAGGAACGGCTAGTGGGTATGCCACTATTCCTGGTGTACCTGTAGTGGCCGAACCTCGAGCCCGCGTCCCTGAAGGACCAGGACAAGGGGGAAGTGAAGAGTGGAAAGACAGAGGAGCTGCTATTGGTATGCGGAAAGAAGTTGACGCAAATGGCAAGACTGTCATGAAGCCCGTGAAGAAGGGTGTTCGTGACTTTACTTTTGGCCAGGTGCTAGGAGAGGGTTCCTACAGCACTGTATATCTGGCGACCGATCGTCAAACTTTGAAAGAGTATGCTGTCAAGGTTCTGGAAAAGCGACACATTATTAAGGAAAAGAAGATCAAATACGTCAACATCGAGAAGGACACCCTAAATCGTTTAACGGAACACCCTGGTATCGTTCGACTCTACTACACATTTCAAGACGAGACTTCCTTATACTACGTACTCGACTTATGCAACGGGGGCGAACTCCTAGGTGTTTTGAAAAAAACAGGTACCTTCGACGTCGATTGCACAAGATTCTTTGGAGCCCAGATCCTAGATGCTATAGAGTATATGCACTCACGTGGCGTGATACATCGCGATTTGAAACCTGAAAATGTTCTTCTAGACGACCAGTTACATGTCAAGATCACAGATTTTGGCACAGCCAGATTGCTGACCGACCCCAGAGCACCTCAAGCACCGCCAAGAATCGAGGACATGGGCACAAGTACAAGAGGCAAGGCCCCGGATGATAACCGAGCGGCCTCGTTTGTTGGCACAGCCGAGTATGTCAGTCCAGAGCTGCTCACCAACAAGAACGCTTGCAAGGCTAGTGATCTTTGGGCTTTCGGGTGCATTATCTACCAATTATTGGCTGGCCGTCCCCCATTCAAAGGAGGCTCTGAATACCTGACCTTCCAGAAGATCATCAGTCTCGAGTATCAGTTTCCCGTGGGCTTTCCTCCTGCTGCCCAAGACTTGATAGAACGGTGTTTGGTCCTTGACCCTGCGCGGAGGTTGACCATTGAGCACATTAAAAACCATGAATTCTTTGACGGGCAACAATGGGGCACAAATCTGTGGAGAACCAAGGCACCAAGGCTACGCCCTTATGTGCCTCCGTCGCAAGATCCTAAGATTATCCAACTGAATGGCATGTCAGGGTCCCCATTGCCCAACGCAGGAGCTCGGCCTCATACAGGAGGCAACGGTGTCGGCAGCGGAGTACGGACTCCGGGACGTATCATTACCGATATACCACCGCCATCTCAGCTCGATATTGAATGGTCACCAGTTCTGACGAAGACAAACGAGAGAATACTACGACTTGGAGACCTTATGGTTATGTCTTCCGCAATATCTAGTGATGATGCCCCTCGGAAGTTTTCTCGATTCTTTGGTGGCAGTACGACTAAAAAACGACAGAGACTTGTTTTGATCACATCAAGCGGAAGAATTATACTGGCTCCTGCCGGTGGTGAAGACAAGAAAGCTAAGCAAGAGATTTCTCTGCTAGCGCCTGATTGTTCTTGGAAGACCCAGATCGATGCCAAAGGACAAAACATTTGGAGTGTGAATTCGGTAAGTTTACCTCCTTTGCCCTAATGTTTCGTGTACTCACGAAGGCTTCTTAGGCTGGAACCCATTATACATTTGAGGACATCAAGGTTCCTTCATCTCTTGACCCGCCGGGCCCGTCCCCAGATGACTGGCTTGAGACTCTTCAGCAAGCGAAAGATTTTGCCGTGTCAATGAACCTCACCGCGAATGATCATGCCTTTGGCGAAGTGTCATCTTCCATGTCCAGCCCTACGAGCACTTTCGGACCGGATAGCTACAGCGTGAGCGATCGTTCTCACCGACATAATTTTAATAAGAGCCAGGCAAGCTTGGAGGATGTAACGACCAATAAGCGCCATCGGTTCAGTAAACGACAGTCTAAACAAGGCCTTGGGGCCGCCTTCTAGTGCGACAAACACGACTGGGCTCTGAATGGGGGAAGATATAGTCAGCTCTCGAAAATGATCTGGGTATATTTATTAGTGCGATTCAAAACCTGCATACAGGAGAGAGGCGTGAAATTCTCTTGAGTTCTCTTTTGCGACATATTCTAGCGAGGCGTCGGATCAGGTACCTTGAGGCGATCTTGGACGAGATCAAAGTCCATGAGAAAAACAAAACTACGGACATGGGAGAGATTTGTACTGCTGCAACTACCCAGGTACCTACAGCATCTTGAATGAGTCTTGAATGGGGTGACATTCAATTCAGTATTGTCATTCTTGCCGTAAAGACACAGAGTAGAGGGATATTGTGACATAGACTATACACCTTTCTTGTCTGTGCCCTACAATATATAATGTGGCAACACTACCACTCCTATGTCAACATGAATGCCGACTTGTGAACTGATTTAAAGTCAATTTGAAGACTTGACCTTGCCATCGTCGTTTCCTCAGTGTAGTACAAGTACCTATGTTAGTATGCCAAGATTGAGCCTGTTATTGCTATTTCCGCTTATAGGAATATCTAACTAAGTGGTTGCTGCTATGTAATAGTCGCGGCAGTGGATTTTTCACTGCAGTAGCGAAGTTCTCCACAGCCTTGGCATGCACGATAACCATTGTTATCTATTCGCAAATCAACTTCGACGGAACACGCGCGAGACAGACGCGGTTTGAATGACAGACAAATCTCCGACGTGAAAAGTAAATTGATAGTCGCCCGGCTCAGGTCAGCTCCATTAACGGATTACGGCCGGTCGCAAACCTGGCTCCATCAAATCTTATCCACGTCAGTCAGTCAGCGCGAGTGAAGCAGCCTGTCAGTCATCAGTCAGTCACACTTGCGATACGTACTATCACATTCCCGCCTGCCATACTACAGCAACAGGTCTTACAAAGAGAAACAATTGTTTTTGATTAGTTTGACCTCCTTTGATTTGGCCACGATGCAGCCCGGCTTCCGTCCTTACCCGCCACAGCAGGCGCAACTTCAACAGATGGCGCCCGTACAACCACAGCCGCAACGCACCCCCCATTCCAGTGGTCCGCGCCGAGGAGGCATCGGTATGTATTATCCGTTTTTACGGGATAGGAATAAGCAGTTGATGATTACGGGACCTTGATGGAAGACTCCGGTCATTCGCGATCCCCACATGCCTAAGAACCTACCTACCTAACCGTTACTCCACCACTTTGCTGGGCCCTTCCTTAGCACCAGCCCTTGTTATTTTACGTGCAAGCGCAACTCAAGTCTCCATTGTGTCGCCGCTGGTGCTTGCTTGTGCTTCATTCCTTCTGTATCCGCAATATCGCTGCCCGTTATTGCACAATCCCACACCGATTGCGCCTGACTATTGTTGCGTACCCCTCTCATCCCTCCCTTCGCCGTCCCCATTCTAGCGCCGTACTCCATCCTATTGTCATACCGCATTGCTCTGGCTTGTGTATCTAATCACATTCTCCATCCAGGTCCCATGATGTCGTCAGGTCCGCATCATCAGGTTCCTCTAACCCAGGCTCAAATGGCCCAACAGCAGCAGCAAGCCGCCATGCAATTCGAAACGGCCAAGCGCCGAAGCCGAAAGCCTACAGACAAGAACCTTCCTGATGGCGTCGATGACTGCATTGTGGGTGACCTAGCTCAACGATACCGAGACCTGCGAGACTATGAGCGACGGTTGGATGCTACCATGACCAGGAAACGCCTTGATATAGTTGACTCGGTGAACCGAAGTGTCAAGGTCGGTGGTGCCCACCTCTGTGAACCACGATGGCTAATTGCTGACACGAGTTTATCTAGCGATGGAAGACGCTTCGAATATGGATCACCAACACAGCCGAAGACCAGATCTGGCAGGGAAACAGCCTTAATGTGGATACATTCGATTTCAGTTCCAATCTCGAGCCTACCTACCGCGTCAAGATAGAAGCCCGGCTTCTCGATGATGACGATGATATCAATAACAAGGATGACAGCACCAATGACGCAGACAAGATGGACGAGGATGGACAAGCAGCCAAATCGAATAAGCAACCCCGATACCGCTTCTCGCACTTCTTCAAATCCCTCTACGTCGATTTCCCTGCCAATAGAAGAGGTTCCGAGTCGAGCGTCGAGTGGAAGAAACCCGAGCGAGTTGGCGGCTCCACAAATGCGCCTGCTGCGGCAGATTTCGACGAGTTGACGTTCAAGCGCAACGGCGATGAGAATCTCACCATCACGATCAATCTGATTAGACATGAAGATCCCGAGCGTTACGCATTGAGTCCAATTCTTTCAGAGATCGTCGACATGCAAGAGGCGACGCGGCAAGAGATTGTCATGGGGGTCTGGGAGTATATCAAGTTATTTGGGCTCTCTGAAGACGAAGAGAAGAGGAACTTCCGCTGCGACGAGCTTTTGCGCGAAGTGAGTTTCCTGACAACGAGGAAGAGGTACCTGTTTTTTACTTGTCGCTAACATTGGTTTACAGGCATTCGGCATTGAGGTGGGCCATATCCCCAAGCTTGCAGATTATATTTCGCCACATCTTCAACCCCTTCCTCCGGTTCAACTGCCTTACACGATCCGCCTTGACGAAGAGTTCCACAAGGACCCTCAACCTACGGTCTACGATGTTCGTGTGGCAGTCGACGACCCGTTGCGCGAGAAGATGAGTGCATTCTTGACAAATCCTGGTTACGCAAATATGTTGAAGGAGGTTGCTTCTTTAGACGAGCAACTGGCGGTGATTATCCAGGCGATACATGTGTCAAAGGCCAAGCATGACTTCCTGAAGTCGCTGAGCGAGGATCCAGCCACCTTTGTTCGCAACTGGCTGAGCTCGCAGAAGCGAGATCTCGAAATGATCATGGGCGAGGCAATGAGAGGCAGTGAAGAGACGAGTGGTGATGAGTGGCGTAAAGGGGGTGCGGATAGTGTCTGGGGCACCATGAATGCCCGCGAAAGCGTCAATGCTATGCTCTCGAGGATAGGAGCCCAGCCTCAGAGATAGGAGATTTGACCTGAGGAGACTATCCCTGAGTTCACCCACGAGACTACTCATTGGGATAGAAAAGAAAGAAGCAGCGACAATTGGGCACGGGAACACAAACTCGGTTCAGATCTGCGAAATTTATCAAGTTGATGTTGTATGACTACAGCAATGACGCAGGAGGGGCATATCGGTATGGAAAGGTTCGACAGTTCGCGGTGCTAAGGGTATACCTTTCCTGTATTTTCATGTACTTCTAATGGCTTCTCTGAGTGATATCCCTCGCTGTCTGATTAAAAGAGGGTTGTTTGAGCCGGTGATCTTGAAAAAAAAAAAAAAAAAAAAAAAAAAAACACACCAGACTTTACCTTAGCAATTGCTGATAGATGGTTGTGATTCCTCATCTTCTCACCAGGCGATGCATAGTTCGGATATGTCTCCTCTAAAACCCTAACGCCGCAATTTTTGAGTGCCAGTAACTACGGAGAATAGCGGTCATAGGAGTGTTTCTTGTGTTGAGAGGGGCAGCACAGTTGAGATTGTACCGTGTTGCTTGTGCTGCTACTTGCTTTGGAGGTATGGATATAAGAGGTAGGAGAGCTTTGCCCCTCCCCCTCTCTTCGAGATAGGAGCTATGACGAAACTCAACACTTATTATTTCACCTGGAGCTTCATTACACCAATCTTCTCTTCCTCTACACCTGAATTCTACAACATAATATACCGAATAATTATCAGAGAAGAAAAGTGCCCTGAAGCTTCATGATATGAAAGATTGAATAAGCCTTTCTTTTTTTTCCGAACATCAGACAAGATGTCTGCCGTCTTCGCTAAGAATAACACGGCCGTCATCACGGGCGGCGCCTCGGGTATCGGCCTTGCACTCGCGAAGAAGTGTGTGGGCTATGGCATGCGTGTCCTCGTCGTCGATTTGAATGAGGCGAATCTGGAGGCTGTGAAGAAGGACCTTGGTGCGGGCGTTAGTACGTTGAAGATGAATGTCGGGAATGCGGATGAATGGGAGGGGCTGACGGAGGTTGTGACTAAGGAGTTCGGGGGTAAGTAGTGCTTGAGATACTTATTTTCTTTATTTTGGTTGCTTCATGGCTTTCTTTGCGAGAGGTTGTGGTCTGGTAGAGTTGTTGAGAAAAGAGACACCACCTGCTGGCATCACTTACATGCATGTCATGGTTTACCCTTGACTATGAAAGGCTCTCAGGAGAAATGACCAACCCGATCAGGTCGAAGTTATATCTAAGGAATCCTCTCTTCTCTCATAACTAGAAACTGACTCTCACAATTATCTCTCAAAAACCCATAACTAACCTCCCCCTCAACAGGCCAAATCAACCTCCTAGCCCTCAACGCCGGCACAACCGGGCAAACCTCCTTCACAGACCCCAGCACATCCCCCACCTTCAGCAAGATCCTGCAAACGAACCTCTTCGGCGTAATAAACGGCCTCACAACCCTCGTGCCCATCATCAAGTCCTACTCGACCTCCCCAGCATCTCCATCCGCCATCGTAATCACAGGCTCAAAACAAGGCATCACGAACCCGCCCGGCAACCCCGCCTACAACGCAAGCAAAGCGGCAGTCAAGACTCTCGCCGAACATTTAAGCTACGACTTGAGAGACGTGAAAAGCATCTCAGTGCATCTGCTCGTGCCGGGGTGGACCTGGACAGGAATAGCCGGTAATTCCGGTCCGGATCCCAAGCCGAAGCCCGACGCAGCTTGGTGGCCGGAGCAAGTCGCCGACTACCTCGAGGAGAAGATGAATGAGGGCCAGTTCTGGGTCCTGTGCCCCGATAACGACGTCACGACGGACATGGATAAGAAGCGCATGCTCTGGAATGCGGATGATGCGGTTTTGGGGCGCCCGCCTTTGAGTCGGTGGCGGGAGGAGTTCGGGGGCGAGTTTAAGGCTTGGATGGAGAAGAAGTGAGTGAGTATTGCTGTACGTGGTTGATTTCTGGAAGTAAGGTGAGGGAGGTATGTATGAGAGGTGGCGAGCTAGACAAAAGCGGGGGATGTGTGTAGGCCTGAGTGCCTCTAATCTGTGGAAATAGTCGATCACAGGAATGGTATAAATTAAATGAGGTTCATTCAAATTAGCCAGGTAGTAACACTCGCAATATCGAACCTAGCGGCAAGTTACCTGAACTACCTAACGTAGGTAGGCAAGTACATACGTGGTCGAGCGTTCGATACAGACAGCCTGACAGAGTCTATGCCATGCAACAGCATTGTGTTCCGCTCTCGAGTCTCTACGCCCATGAAACATATGCCCGGACCCTAAAACGCCTGACCACATGCGCGTAGCAGCCGCTGCTACGAAAAACACAGATCTGTCTTCATCTCCTTCTTCTTGGTCTCCAATAGACGTGATCTACCACTCAGTCGCGAAACCTGCTCTAGGTTTTTCAATGGGGGTTTCTGGCCGTATAAACCCGCTCAATATCAGACAAACCGGCACATGGCGCGCACTCATGTGAACGCTTGCGCAATGCTCGACCCAGTAAAAACACAGACACACACTTGCTCTACTCTTTCTCTCAACAGTGACTCTTTCTTCAGACAGGTTGCACCGGTTGGCGCGCGGGCGGCACAGGGTTCTGTGGCATGTTGCGGATCTGTCTGATGAGGAACTCTCTCTCATCAATGAACTGCTCATCATCAGTGCGATCCTCCAGAAAGTGAGACAGAAAACTCAGGAGCTTCTCTCGGTTCATGAGCAGTATCTTCTGTACGGCGATCGACTTATGCGGGTTCGCGACAAAGACCTTGAAGACATGGAAACCTTCATACTGCACCATTTTGCGGTCAGATCGCAAGAGGTTCATGCAGATCTTGAGGTGCTCGCCCCGGTCGACGTAGGCTGTCATGACGTTGTAGTTAGATCGGTCGAGCAGGATCTCGCCCAGCAGCTTGATCGATTGACGCTTAGTCACGTAGCTGTTGGACTGGACGAGGACGCTGTTGTACCGCTCAAAGAAGAGCTCGAAGTTGACGGAAAGATATCGCGGTACGAGCTCTTTATGTTTCGTTAGAAGTTCCTGCAAGTCCTTCGGGTCAGTGGATGTGCTTCTAGTTATCAGTGCTTGTAAGGTCTGAAATAAGTCCGTCGTACTCTGAATGTGGTAAATGCATCTGCAGCAACCTCGAAGGCGCTTTCATCAATCCACGCGAAGAATTTCCAGAATACACCATTTCCACTCTGCGGCCGCTCCCGATCAATGGCTGTTACACCCTTCAAACTCGATCCGGGCTGCTCTCCGTCATCGTAGAGGATAATGGCCGCAGCTGCCTCACTCTTCAGCACCTCGCGCAATACAGCGCCTGCCGGGGTGGCGCTCTCCTTATATTTGTAGCATCGGCATAACTCTAGTAGAACTTCTGGACGCCTCTTGACAACGTAACTGAGTGCGACAGGGTCGGTCTTGGGCGAGGCAGTGGAGGGACGGAAGCGGAAAACGTATGAGAAGATGACTTGGGCATCTTTCCGGGCTTCGAAAGGTAGGCGGTAGAGGTTTTTGGCAAATAGGAATAGCAGGTCCTCTTCTATGAGACCCATTACGAGGTTTTGGGCAAGTTGTTCTTGTGGCGTGGTCTCGTCATCTGTAGAGTTGAGACATTAGTTTACAACGTTAAGGTTAGGTAGACTGCCAAAGTGATTACCAGGAGTTCCTTGTAGAATGTTCTTCATCCTGTTCAAAACTCTAGCCAGTTCATCAGCCTGTCAACAACGGGTAAGTACCACCAGTCAGTATGGTCATGTCCGATTGCAATAGAAGATGCAGGTGATTGCGGAGATGCTTCAAATCACCTTTGCGGGGCCACCTGGACCATCGAGTCTGTCGATAAGGTCTTTGGCTTGCTTGGAGAAGTCGACCCGAGGGGCAGGTTTGCCTCTAAACAGAAACGCCATAACTGATATTCGGCTTTGGGGAGTTTGGGTTGACCGTTTGTCAATTGGTCGCAGTCTCGAGGTTAGCGGCCGTTATGGTCGAGTCAGCGGCCAAAGGACAAGACAAAGAAAGAAAGTAAGGTGTAACAGGACAACTAGATGTTTCTCTAGGTGGATTGAGAGTGATGTGTATGTGGGTTATAGAGGTGGTGAAAGAGAAGAATAACCATAGTGGTTGATTCTGTTTAGTAGTATTATTTCTTTGACATTCAAGAAATGTACGCCATTGCGGTTTTGAGAAGAGAATGAGAAGATTGGATTTGTTTGCAGACAGCAACAAAAGCGCAAGTAGTAAGCGTTGATACTCAGGCAGGTTTCAACTTTTTTTTGTCCGTCAGGCAGTAAGGAATAAACGAAGGTCGTATGCCCTGTCGTTTTCTCTCTGTCTGTCTGTCCGTGTCTTGTCTCTCACTCTGTTGGTTGGTTGGTTGCTCGGGTCGCAACGGTCATTGATCGGAATGTTTTGTTTACAGGGGGCGGCTGAAGCGGCGACTGGGGTGACAGTCGAGCCCCTCCCTCCCTTGCACGTTGCCATGAGGTGCTCTTGCCTAAAGAGGCAGTGACCCCGCCAAAGTCAATGCTCCTTGCAACAATTCTCCGTATACGAGGAATAATGATTTACCCGCGTCTGAAATGATCATACCATATACCACAGATAAATGAGAATAGGGACTACCTACTTATTTGGTAATGAAAGAGAGGTGTTTGACACGATATGGATAACCCCCTAAATACCCCAGCTTAGTCTGTACATAGGTAATTCCAAGCTGTAAGCTGATTAAGTAGACAATTATATGCAAGGTTACCTAACCCAGACGGGCAATGCACACTTAGGATAAGGAGAAGAGAACCCCGCGATTTCTACCCTCTGAAAAAAGTTGCCCCGCGGTCGGGACTCATGCGACTCATCTGTACGCTACCACACTGAGGTGACTCAAAACACAATCTTGGATCACCAGAAGTGTGTAAAAAGTATCTCTGACTCCGCATACTGGAGATTCAGTAGATTTGTCGTCTCTTCTTTTGTCAAGGTCTTCAACAAATATTCCGCGCCATGTCCATCTCCTTCCCTGCCGAAGAACTCGCTGTCATTGAGCGATGGCGGGAGATCAAGGCCTTCGAGCGTCAGGTTTGTCTGAACCTCCCATCGCAAACATTAAAACTATTTTACTGATTGATCCGCTTTCTTTACAAATTACAGGTCGAACTATCCAAGGGAAAACCTCGCTATACCTTTTATGATGGACCTCCTTTCGCGACAGGCTTGCCTCACTACGGCCATCTCCTCGCGTCCACCATCAAGGACATTATCCCCCGATACTGGTCAATGAAGGGCCACCACGTCGAGCGAAGATTCGGCTGGGATACACACGGAATCCCCATCGAGCACGAGATTGACAAGAAGTACAAGAAGTCAGCCAAGGACATCGTCGAGCAGGAGGGCCTGGCCAAATACAATGCCGAATGCCGATCCATTGTCATGACATATGCCCAGGAATGGCGTCAAACCATCGAGAGATTGGGCCGATGGATTGACTTCGATAACGACTACAAGGTGAGTTGTACTTTGGCAAGATGTATGGGAGTAAAGACCTAATAACGGTGCAGACTATGGATACCCCTTTCATGGAGAGCTCATGGTGGAACTTCAAGCAATTGTACGATAAGGGGATGGTCTATCAAGGCCACAGAGTGATGCCATACTCGACTGTCTTGACCACCGGTCTAAGTAATTTTGAGGCCAACCAAAATTATCAGGACGTCACAGATCCCGCCGTCGTTGTCACCTTTCCCCTGCTCGACGACAAGAACACCGCGCTTCTAGCTTGGACAACCACACCATGGACTTTGCCCTCCAATCTGGCCGTTGCCGTACATCCTGACTTTGAATACGTCAAGATCCTTGACGAGAAGTCTGGAAGCCACTATATTCTCCTCGAGAAGCTTTTATCAACCCTCTACAAGGACGTTAAGAAAGCGAAGTTCAAGATCGTGTCCAAATTAAAGGGAAAAGAGATGTTGGACTGGAAATACGAACCCCTTTTCGATTATTTCTATGAAGATTTTAAGGACGTCGCCTACAAGGTCTTGAATGCAACATATGTCACCGACGAATCTGGTACCGGTGTTGTCCACCAGGCCCCGGCTTTTGGTGAAGAAGACTACGTCAATGCGATCGCGAACGGCATCATCGACAAGGCTCGCGCTCCTCCGGATCCTTTTGATGCCTCCGGAATCTTCACCAAATTAGCCAAAGATTTCGAAGGTCTCCACGCCAAAGCTGCCGACAGACCCATCATTAAGCATCTGAAGGAGAAAAACCGGCTGATTGTGGACTCACAACTTAAGCATTCGTATCCCATGTGCCCTCGTTCTGATACACCACTGATCTATCGAGCAATTCCATCTTGGTTTATCCGAATTCCTGAAATCATTCCCCAGATGCTTAAGAACATCGAGGGAACCCACTGGACACCCAGCTTCGTTAAGGAAAACAGATTTGCCAGCTGGATCCGGAATGCTCGCGATTGGAATGTCTCGCGAAACCGGTATTGGGGAACCCCTATCCCGTTGTGGGTCAACGAGGATCTCACCGAAATCGTGTGCATTGGATCTATCCAAGAGCTGAAAGACCTTAGCGGTTATGAGGGCGACCTTACAGATCTTCACCGTGACAAAGTAGACCATATCACCATCCCAAGCAAGACTGGAAATGGTGTATTGAAGCGTGTTGAAGAAGTTTTCGATTGTTGGTTCGAGTCGGGCAGTATGCCCTACGCCAGTCAACATTATCCTTTTGAGAATAAGGAGAAGGTAGAAGAGATGATCCCTGGTGATTTCATTGCTGAAGGTTTAGAGTAAGTTCAACCATCACTATCAGCACCAGCTGCAACACGACTAACTCGATATCACAGCCAAACCCGCGGCTGGTTCTACACCATGCTTGTCATGGGCACTCATCTTTTTGGTATCTCGCCATTTAAAAATTGTGTGGTCAATGGCATTGTCCTAGCCGAAGACGGGAAGAAAATGTCCAAAAGACTGAAGAATTATCCTGACCCGGGCATTGTTATGGAGAAGTACGGCTCCGATGCTCTCCGGCTCTATATGATCAACTCACCCGTTGTGCGCGCCGAACCCCTGCGCTTCAAGGAGTCGGGAGTCAAGGAGGTTGTGCAAAGAGTCCTCCTTCCTTTTTGGAACAGCTACAAGTTCTTCGAAGGTCAAGTTGCGTTGCTCAAGAAAGTGGAAGACAAGGATTACTTATTTGATCCCATGATGGAGACTTCAAACACAAATGTGATGGATCGTTGGATCCTGGCCAGTTGTCAGAGTTTGTTGAAATTTGTCGATCAAGAAATGGCCGGTTACCGCCTCTACACTGTCGTTCCGAAGCTTCTCGACCTCATTGACAGTACAACAAATTGGTACATTCGATTCAACCGGAAACGACTCAAGGGTGAGTACGGAGTCGAGGATACCCTGCATGCTCTCAACACCCTCTTCGAGGTTCTGTTTACTCTATGCAAAGGGTTGGCGCCCTTCACACCCTTCATCACTGAGACCATTTACCAAAAACTCTTGCCTTACATTCCCAAGGAGCGACAAGGCGAAGACGCCCGAAGCATCCACTTCTACCCATACCCTGAGGTGCGACAAGAGCTTTTTGATCCCGAAGTAGAGCGCCGTGTGAGCCGCATGCAAAGAGTCATTGAGCTTGCCAGAACTTCACGCGAAAAGCGTGCTCTGAATCTCAAAATGCCTCTCAAGACGCTGGTTGTTCTTCATTCGGACCTAGAATACCTGTCGGATGTCAAATCATTGGAAACCTATATCACAGAGGAGTTGAATATCAGAGATCTCGTCTTGAGCTCTGATGAAGAGAAGTACGGCGTGGAGTACTCGGTTGAAGCCGATTGGCCGGTCCTCGGTAAGAAGCTCCGGAAGGATATGGCGCGGGTGAAGAAGGCGCTCCCGAACGTCACGAGTGATGAAGTGAAGGAGTACGTCAGATCGAAATTCATCGTGGTTGATGGCATCCGGCTTGAGGAGGGTGATTTGAAGGTGAACAGGAATGTGAAGCAGGACGGGTCCACAACGCTCGAGACGAACACGGATAATGACGTGTTAACCATCCTCGACGCTGCTCGGTATGCTGATCTCGTAGATGAAGGTGTCGCCCGAGAGATTGTCAACCGTGTGCAGCGGCTTCGGAAGGCAGCGGGGCTCCAAGCGACTGACGATGTGAAGATGGAGTACAAGGTACTAGCAGATCCCGATAACATCGGTCTAGAGAATGTGTTTGCAACCCAGTCACAGACATTCGAGAAGATATTACGAAGGCCGCTTGACAAGAGCGAGAGCACAGAGAGCCAAGAAGGAGAGGCGCTGGTCAAAGAGGAGGAGCAAGAGGTATTGAAGGCTACTTTCTTGCTGAGACTGTTGAAGCTATAAAATAGGTTGGTGGTGTGGAGTGAATGGTTTCTTCGTTTCAAAGCTAAGTCTAAAAGCCAGATATGTACAGTTCCAAAACACTATAGAGAGAAATGTCAAAGAAGGTTATGAAGACCAAGCAGTAAAGCGGATAACTTCACCGCATTTGTTTTGCGTGTTTCTAGACGAAATGTACTTGTCAGTTTCTTATCTTGGCAGACAGGAATGACGACATACCAAGTAGCAGTCTTTGAGTCTCATGAATTCAGTGGCGCATTTGTCTTTATGTACGGAATTGTAGTCGGCAACAATGCATTTACCATAGACAGCGGCCTGTGCGATTAAGTCAGCCCTATAGCTCGGTAATGGCTGGAATGCTCATACCTCAGTAGAGCATTGAGATACTGCAGCAGCAAATTTCTGGATGGGACGAGTACGTGGCTGCATATCTAGTACGTCATGCAGCACAGCGCAAGGAGTCGGTCTGATTTGGTCTGTTGTTTGGTTGTGATGTTCGTGGTTGTGACTTTCGGATATTTGATGGGAGGTTGCACTTGATGATGAATGGACTAGCTGAGTTTTGGTGAAGGTACTTGGACTATTCAAGTAATTAAACACTTTTATTGCGCTTCTATACTCAAATTCGTTAGAGACATAAGGAACTGTTGGTAGCTACACCGATTAAGCAAAGGCCCCCACCGGGACGAGCCGTGCTGTTCTTATGTAAACGCGACTAATAAGACGCGCTTGGCTTCCGCTCTCCATCTTTTCCGCAACATCAAGATCGCTACTACTGCCCTTGTTTACCAGCTCTTGCTGCAAAACCACTGCATTGCACTTTGCATCTTGCTTCTTGCTTGAAATTTCCAACTGAATCTTGAATTGAATCCAACAATCACAAACAAAATACAACCATCGGAAGGAACAACCACGATGCGCCTTCCCACCCTGTTTCTCAGCACCACCGGCTCTGTATGCGATTAGAGTCCGCATCAGATCTCTACTTTCCAGAGAAGCGACCCCCCAGAATGCACCTTTTCCAGCATCATCGACTTCTACCTTGGCCCTTCTTGCGACAGCTTGTCGATCAATATGACACCTCCCCTTGGAAACCCCCCCTCCGATGATGAGGATTTCTCCGATGCCGGCGATTCTGATGGGATGGATGACCCTGCTGCTGCTATTCAGCCTACGCCCATGTCTATGCCTGATAACAACGGCTTGACCTTTTCCACTATTGGTATCACTGATATCATCCGCGGCGACAATGTTAATAGAAATGACTATTCTGACGAAGGCAAGTTCTCTTCTCTCGCTCCTGCCTTGCTGTCACTTAGTTCTGCGACTGACATTCGGCAACTAACTCAGATATCACCCTCATCTACGACATCGTCGTACGTGCTGAGGCTATTCTGGTTGACGACCTCACACCCGACTCACGTCTGCCGACCCACGCCCTCTTTCTTGCTTACGACGAAATCATCGCCCAACATGGACTTGATCCCAACGAGCGCCATATCAGCAAACTTGTCTTCATGGTGGGCGGGGTTAAGGGCGATGGCTCTCTCATGGACAAGTTTAAGGCTGTAATGGCCAAGATGAATATTACCATTGCGATTGATGAGGAGCTGCCGGAGCCCGAACAACCTGAAGATGTTGATCATGGGTATTCTGGTGATGAAGAGGCCGTCGATATCACAGATATCATCAGGCCCGAAAGACCAACACATATTGATGGCGGATATTCTGATGATGAAGACATCCTTGATGTCACAGATGTTGTTGAACCCCTACCCCACATCCACAACGACGTAATGGAGGTAGACCCCATCGATGAGGGATACATCCTTGATTCTCCTAGCACATACTCGAAACAAACAGAGCGGATCGCAGCACGTGCCCACGAAATCCTGTCCTCTAAGAAAGCTCTTTCGGCATGGCGATCCCTAGCCCGAGAGAAGTCCCAAAAACTCCAAGAAGCTCAACTTTTGGCACAAAAGCAGGCAGAGCAGGATCGTGAAGACGAAGCGTTCGAAGAGAACCCGTACTTGGCGCGTCTGGCTCAGAAAACTTACGAGAACCTGGCCATGTCCAAGGCTTTTACCACATGGGCCAACCGTGTCGAAGAAGAGTCTGAGAAGGCTGAGATGGCCAAGAAAGCTTATGAGATGAGCTTGAAGGCGAAAATCTTCGGCATGAATCGCAAGCAAGCCGCACTTGATGTCATGAGAGCTGCGCTCGCTAAGAAATCTCTGGCACAACCAGATCAAGGCCAGCCGCCACAGGACCAGCCAATCATTACACAGACTCAAACAGTCCAACCCCAGGCTCAACCATCCTTTCCCTATGCTCAACGACCTCAACTCTCGCTACAACCACCTCAACCACAGGGCCAACCACCCTTGCCGCAAACTCAGCCTCAGGCCCCCATCCCACAAACTCAGTCACTTCAACCGTCACATCAACCACCTCAACTCCAGGCTCAAGTTCCCGCTTTCCAGAAAAATTTGGACATGAAGCCCCAACCCGCAACCGACCCACATGACTATGATGATGCATTAGATGAAAAAACCCAGCTCGCAAGAAGACACATCTTGCGTATGAGATATTTTGAACCATGGGAGAAGTTTACGAGCGAGAACGTCGCGAAAGTCAAGGCTTTCAAAAAAGAAAAAGAGAATGAGGTTCTTCTCGACGCAATGCCGGCTTGGCGCGACCAGGCCAATCTACGACAACAGCAGCTTGCTGACAACATCATCAAACACAAGGAAGCCACAGATTACCAGAGAGTCGCACATGCACTCCCTCAATGGCGCGAGAAAGCTTGCCAAAGAGCACGACATGAGAGCGAGGTTCTTGAATACTATGCAGAGCGAGCAGATTACTACCAAAAGACAATGAGAGCTATCCCTGTTTTGCGCCAGAAGTCAGCGGAGGCAGAGCAACGAGATCAGTTGCTAAATTACTATGCCAATCGTGCTTATTACTATGTGCGAACCACGAAAGCGATTTCGGTTTGGCGTGAGAAAGCACAAGAGGCGGCTAAAAAGTGCGAGCTTCAAGATTACTATGGAGAGCGTGCCGACTATTATTACAAGACTACGAGCACCATCAATGAATGGAGACATTTGGCTAAACTGAGACGAAAAGAGAGGTTGAAGGAGGCTCACCTGGAGACTCGGCGTATGGTGAAGAAGGGAATGGGAGAACGCTGCATTCGAGGATGGCGTGAAAAGCTTGAGCCGAAATATCAACGTTGCGAGATTTTGAAGGCAAAGTTAGAAGAAGCATTAGCCGAGCGGGAATGGCGACAAGCATCAACAGCATTACAGATCTGGCGCCGTCGCGCACGAGAGAGGGCTGCATCTGCTGCAATGGGAGAGGCCAATCTCCAATTAAGAGCTATAGACCAGTGGCGCGACAGAACAACACTGCATCTCGATCTCCAGGCTGCCGCTGAGGAGCACTGGGAGACAAAGGTGAAGTCACGCGCTGTAAGGAATTGGAACCTTAGCGCAGTCCAAAGCTCAAACAGACCAGAGATGGTTGCCAACGCATTAGAGAAGAAGGATAGACGGTTACTGAGACACGGATTCGAGACGTGGTACAGCCGAACAGCAGACAAACTCGTCCCTGTCGAGCTATCAGACGGCACGTACAGAAATGTCAACCAAGTCGTCGGAGACACCCATCAACACGCTACAGGGAACCGAGCCCGAGGTCTGCTGCGATCGTGGAGGGCAGCCACTGCGAACAACGCCGCTAGCAATGCTGCGAGTATAGCTGTCAACAACAAGGCGAAGCAAATGAACGAAGAGGTTTACCTGGCCACGCCCGGACGACCACGGCTCTTCGGGTCTCTTGGTAGCAGAGAGACCACCACGCCTCTAGCACCCGTGCCTAGTCGATCACAGTCGCGAAGAAATAATCTGAGAGTGTCTTGGGCGAATTAGCGTTTGGGATGATCAGGCTTCTGTTAGTATATTACCACTATTACCACTACGCTTAGAATACGGCTTGGGATATGAGTTAGGATACGGCTCTGTATATAGCTGTTAAGGATTCAAGACTGTGTCATTCAATCAGTATATATTACTACGCTCCAATGCTCCAGGGAAGGGCTCTCTACATAGCTGTTGTGGATGCCAAGACTGTGGCATTCAGTAAGCTTGTACGACTGCGCTCTGGTGCGTCGCCAGACTCCAGAAAAGGATGCACAAGTTCATGTACATAATTAGACACTAGATATAAGTTATGACAATTGAAAATCAAGCTGCCTCGCAGACCTTAAGTGATCTTGACATAACCCAAGAAACGATATAAAAATAATTGACATTGGCGTATCATTTAGGTAAAGATGGGGAAGAGCAGAGCTTCTGGTAAACCCCTACGGTCGCCGCATCTATCATTTTGTTCTTGCGTGAAAGGAATCACGACGATACTGTAGCCCTATGCAGAAGGCCCACAGCTCTATTCCCATACAGGAGCACTATGACTACCTCCATGAGGGGATCCCCTCTTTCTATCACGGTATACCACATTTCTACTTTGGAGATTTATTGCCACGAGTGTCTGTAGGTGTTTGAGGGATAGTATTGGTCAACTTGGCGAGGTCTGGTTTTAAATTGCTACCTGAAACATCCCAGGCTTCTGGTTGGCTCTAAAGGGCTTATAAGGTAGGCATAGCGAGGTAGGTTAAGGTAGGTTCTCCTACCTTGCGCGCCCCCACCGTCTGGGTGCAGCTTTCCGATTTAGGCTGTTGTTTCAAAAAGCGTGGTATGGATGTCGTAGAGGTGCAGATCCTAGTTATAGCATAGTGTGTCCATGTGCCAAGCCCATCAAATAGTCCGCTTCGTTAGAACTGCTCTTGCCATCACTGTGCAGCATCTTTTAAACATGTCCTTTTTGATATGACTACTAATTGCATAAAGGCGCAGGGGGGGGGGGTGTAAAGGCCTCAAAATAAGGTACAAGGCACGGATGTTATATAGGTTATGAAGGTTATGGAGGCCTATGGGGGCATAGAGGTTATATACCTAAGGTCTATAGGACCTCGGGGTTAAGAGTCCAATTTCTGTTCCAGTCAATTCCTATCAAATTACTCAAGTAGACCTTCCGGGCTTAACTACATGTATTTATAGAGAGGCTTATTCAATACAACAGACTCTGTTTAACAATACCTTTTTGTTTTAAGTATTTCCAGCTTTTATCAGGACATATAGGCATAGATTAAGCATGTAGATCCCAGCTTCCTTGCTTGCTACAACAAAGCAATGTGATGATACATGGTGCAAGGACCAGGCTACACGCTGTTCCCTCACAGCTTGGAAGTTTGTGGTCTTCAATATTAAATAGATACTTGGCATGCTTTCAATATACAAAGCACATGTTACAACAAAATTTCTCTTACTCTCATAGTTTCTTCTTATACCAGGTTGAAAATCTTTGCACGAACGCCCATTTGGAACAACGCAGTGCTATGCTGCCAAAATTGAAGTCCTGCCGATCCTTGCCTTTCCATCCTCGCATGAAACTCCTCTAGAGCCGTAGGATACCTCGGATCAATAGCAAACTTCTCCAGTCGCGGATCCACATCGAAGATCTCACCTGTCTTATGATCTCGAAAACAGTTACGATACTGGCTTGTAGCCTCCTCAAACACCTTAACCAACCGTACATTCGGCGGAAGAGGCCCGAGCAGAGCTTCTCCCGCCGACAGTCCCTCCACGAAACACTCACCGACCACGCGGTATTCGTCAGCTTTCTCAGTAGGTCGCAGGGCTATAAGCCTGTCGCAACCCAGTAGGACGCAAATTTTATCGTCAGGCCGAGTACCTGGAGGTGCCACACCGATGTATCCGCTTCTGCTTCTAATAAGTCGCTTTTGATTAAGAGAATCCAGTGCTGAGCGAAGGAATTGACGACCGTGGCTGTTCAATTCAAACCCGCGCGTCCCGAAATCCATGTTGGCTAGCATTTGCTCCACCATGAGCAACCCCCCTTTCAACTCAGCTCTTCGTGTCGAACTGAATGGTATATAATTATCATCGAAATTATCGGTATAAATCGTTCTGGCATATGCTTCTGTGAGGCTGATCCCCGTTACATATTTCGTATCGCTGGGCTGTTTGGAAATCAATTTTCGTAGTTCCTCGTAGATGTAAGGGTATGAATTGCACGCCATGAGGTCTGGTATGGGATCCGAATATTCCACTTCCATTGCGACTACGCCTACAACCCTCAAAACCCCTTTTTTGCCGTAAAAATCATAACTCGGGTAGAAGTACGACGATGCAAAGGATACCATTCTCAGACGGCGAGATGTCCCCTTCCACCAAGTAGGCATCCAGCTCGGGCTGTGGTTTCCGCGGCTCAGCTCGCAGTCTCCAAGTATCCAGAGTGAATTGCTTTTAGATATCGCCACTTTTGCCATCTCTTCGTAGAGTACAGGCAATTCCTTGGTATAATCTGGCTGAGGACATCGTCGCTTCTCATCTTCTTCGAGCAAGGACAATATTCCGTATATATAATCGCGGGGATCTTTGCACTTAGCGTTGGCGCAAAACTCTCGTAAGTCCTTGATATAGATTGGGCGACGATAGAAAGTTATCCCAATGAGCTGCCGTTTCCTGGCCTTAATAGTCTTGATGGCACTTCCGACTCTGCCTGGCAGGGCATTTTGCCACCGCCACAAGCAGCGGAGAGCGAGATTGAAACGAGACCACTAGTATCAACAGTCAGTAACTATTTCTTGCCACTCCAAGGTCTGGTTGCTGTTGGAACAGAAATATAGTCATATTCGAAGCACACGTGCTACTCAAAAGGTTTCAAAGGACACTGGTGGTGACTCACAAGGATTTCGAATGACCCGCACTTCACTACAGCTTGGGGGTTTGCTGAAAGTATCTCCTGTCGCACCCATAACCGATCAAACCACGGCCGGCAGAGCAGATTGCAAACCGACTGCATTGCTCTGTCGCCGAGTTTTTCGAACCCTTCATTATAACCAATGATTTGAGAGTCTAGACAAGTCGCAGCAGGTACTAGCTTGCGTCGTTCATCGATTGCGACTTGAGATCCGACAAAATTCATCCGCCCCATAGCGTTGGAGCTATCATCCTGTTCTGGCCCCAGCCATACAATGACCCGAGCAGCTAATTGGAAGATTTCACCCATCCGCTTGACCTGGAGTTCTTTATCATTTTTGTCGTCTTGATTAATACATACACCATCGATCCATATTATTCTCGGCCTGTTAAGAAACCGCAGCTCTCGGAGAGCCACGTCTAAGTTCTGCGTCACAAAGAGCAATCCTAAGTCGTCGCTTTTTTTGCTACAAACATAGATACTCTGCTTATTCGTTTCGGAGCCCCACACGTAGGAGAGAGCCTCGTAATGAGGCGGGTCGTGATTGGAGAATCGCTTGGCCTCTAATCGGATGACTAGGTCGTCCTCTACATTTCCCGCTTCAAGCGTCGCGATTCTAATATAGTCCTCGCTGGGTAGCGGAGGGTACTGGTAGGAGGTAGTCATGGCTCTGATTTCAAAGAAGTTGAGAGAGGAGAGTGAAGAAGGGAATCATTGCCTGAAATCGAAATATTTGGTGTTGGTGTTAATGGCTTTTCCTGCATCAGCTCTGCTGCAGCTGCACCTGTGCCACCACCCCAAGCCTCACCTGCAAGTCATTTTACAGGCACGAAATTGCTCAGTAATACCCAACCATAATTCGGAGATGCGGAGATCTTGAACAGGGGCGAGCAGGAAGTTCAAGCCAACACCCATTCTGAATATCATCAGGTTGGAACCCGTGACCAAGTAGTGAGCAGGTAGTGGAATGCCATTAAGTAAAGCCCTCTTTTATTACTTATTTCAAGAGGTAAAATATGTTTTTGTACTTCGAAACAAGATCAAACATACTGTAATTATGTGTCAATGTAACAGTATACAGTCCCCCATGTTAGGCGTATAGCCAGGCCCCCTGGCACCACCTCTGTTGGGAATGCTTATACCCGGCGAAATCTTGATACCCTTTACCGCCACACGCAGTCTAAGTCCTAATGTATGCCTTGTGCTGTGCCTCGGACTCAGAGCTAGCTCATGATCAAGGTCATCATTCCAAGTAGAAATGTTGTTACTATCTGCCTAAGTACTTTCTTTGATGGTGTGAGTCATTTGAGTGAGGGGACCAGTATGCCTTTGATTTGTGCCCATCAGCTGTATAGGCTGCCTTCACGTTGAACAGTACAGCAGTAACGGGGCACTGCTACGGTACTAAAACGCGAACAACAATGATGCAGATCGTTTCCAATGATCACTGCTTGCCAAGAATATGAGGTTACAGGCAGTTAGGAATGAAATTTACTGCTGGTAAGGTCTGGCACATGTTTTCAATTCACTTGTTACCAATTGATCATATATGCCAATCAACAGAACACTAAGACGGCATATCAAGTAGTTGGGGCATGTATGAGTCGGTCACTGTGCATTCCTAGATCTTCTAATCCAAGCATCCAGGAAATCAATACACCTAGAATAAATGGCTTTCATTCTCGTGCTTGGTGGTCATCCCGTGTAGTGCTTTTTACTGACGGCCCGAGCCGTGTCTGAGAAGATTTAGTATTGCTGTTGGTGATGGGATGCAAGAGATGCAGACGTGCCCACCAACAGCGTGATGTGATCGCTCCAACGTGGGTCGCGCATACGCAAAGCCCGTCCTGTGCATATAAGTTTGGCCTGGCTTAGTGAGAGCGTGATGCGGAATAGGCGAGAGCAAGCAGTAAGTAAAAGACACCCTTGCAATCTCTATTGACTGATCGTAATCCGGAAAGCAAAAGGGGAAGGCGGCTAACCTGCAGACCGCATCCCGAAGGATTCTGTTGCATCAATGCAATGCACCTGCATAATAACTTAGAACTAGGGAACTCATCATGCACCTATTGGTCTTATTATTGCCCCTCTGAAAACCCATTCTTCTTCATTGTAATAAATGCTGTCACCTTTCTGCAATTACCCTTTGTATCACTGTGTGCCACACTTGCCGCTAGGGTGAACAATGTGTCTACCCGATTGAAATCTTCTCCATCGACGATCCGATAGTAGCTATTTTGACCCAGCTCAGGCTCTCATATGGACTTTCAAATATTACATCTAAATTGACTGTAGATGTGTTGGTATGAAGCCTCCGTGGAGATACTCACGTGACACTTACCTAGTACGTGTAACCCAAACCTGCGTGGCAGTGATCAAGCTAACATTATCTCTCGACATTATAGTTCAGACAATTTGTCTGCTAAGTTATCTAGAACTGGCCACAAATTAATATCGCGGGTATTGAGCACCTAGTTACTTGTCAGAGGCCCCGATGAGAAGGACTACTTTGTCCTTGATGTTAATACATGAGATGCTGAAGCATTAAGGAAGAAGGAGAGAGAGAGAAGAACCACATGTCGGAAGATTTATTTTTCAAGAAAGGAAAGGAAAAAGAAAAAAAAAAAAAAGGAAGAGAGGGCCCGGGGGGGGTGGGGGAAGGGGTTGCTTCTCTTTGTTCACATGTGTTTTTGACTTGATCTACTCAGCACGCCCGCCCTTCGCTCCGAGCCGCACACCACCCAGTACCCCGATGATCAATGTACCACCATAGACATGGAAATGCTGTCATTTACATGTTGTACATAAGTGTAGGTGTCCAGTAAAGGAGAGTCTGCTCAAAAAGACAAGGTCATGAGGATAAACAAGAATGAACACTTGGAACGCCGCGGATTGCATCAATGCACAACTGGCAAGTTCTTTTATGTACCACGGCGGGCGAAGTGCTCGCTATCTTGTCCGGTATGTCCAAGGACCAGCAGTCAATTACTCTCCCCCGGAGGATATAAGTACTCTTTTAGACTTTCAACGCGTAGTATTTGAGACTCGCTAGAGGACTCCGCGGACATCCTTTTGGTAATTGGTTAATGGTTGACTACATGTAGTTGATCGCTAGAATAGCCACTGGCCTTTGACTCCCCCTTCAAAGCGAGTGTGAGCAGGATCAATGTAGTACAACATCGCCCGCCCGCCCCCCCTTTCCAATTAAACTATACATATTACAGATGATACACCATTATAGCTCAAATTGACCCCCCCTTCCTCCCATTTTCAATTAGCATCCGTCTGTTTTTTATGAGAGGTTTTCCTGTAAACCATGGTTGGTGCAGCTGTGCCTGTGGTCTTGAAGACGTTCTTCTTTTGGCTTTGCTGTGGCTTGTGAGCTGTTTGCGCTGTCTGCTTCATTGTAGGTTGAGCCTTCTGTTGCTGCTGCCCAACGTCCGCTCCTTTCGTCGTTATTCGTGGGGAAGGCTTCGATCCTCTTATATGCTCCGCTGGTCGTTGTGTTGGCTGCTGCTTTTGTGATGATGATGATGGAAGGGGAACAGAAGCTGCATTATCGCTGCTGTTCTCCTTCTTCTTCGACCCTCCTCCAAATCCCAAGGACGGCATAGAGGGCATGCTGGGCATCATCGATGATATCCCACCACCACCACTACTATTTGATTGTTTCTTGTTTGAGTTTGGTATCCAGCCCTGGGTCATATTCCGTTTGAACTCCTCGTACTCCCTCGATCCAGGCTCAACGCCCCCATGGTCAGCACTCATCTCCTCGAGCTCCTGCCTTCCCGGCTTCTCCGTCTCCTTAGCACCAAGTAGCAATTTCTTCAGAGCATTCTTTTGGCTCGTCGTAGCCTCCCAATTAGGAAGCCAGTCCCCGATAATACTTTCGAGCCCCTGACCGGCCATTTGACCTAGGTCCCAGAACGGACCGCTGATAGCGCCGTATGCGGACCCAATTCCCCCACCAACAAGAGCACCAACAGTGCTCACCACACCACCCACCAGCGCGCCCGTCAATTTTCCAAGCGCGGCACCGGGCTGCACACCTAACCCGGCGCCTGACGCAAGACCTTGGAAGGCACCGGTGCGCGTGTACTTGGCTGCCTTACCGAAGCTCTCGGCCTCTATCTCGCGGTTTACGGCTTCGGCTAGCAAGTCCTCGCGCGCTTGGGAGTTGCCTGCGCCATACGCTGCTTGCCTGAGCTCGTAGGCTTTCTTGGTTGCTTCAAGGGCGAGTGAGGCGCTTACAGAGGAGTTGGCCTTTATGTCACGTTCTGAGATTTTCTGTTGTTGTTGAGCCATCCTGGCTGGTTCTTTTGAGGTCATTGGTACTTCTTTAATTGCGGCTGTCTGTAGTGTTGGGTGGATGCCTTTGCTCATCTGCTGGCGTCAAACATGCCGGTCATTCTGATCCATAACAGATGTTTTGGTGATAAGGTAAGATCTGGATTGCAGAATTCGATAAGCTTGAACCATTCTTTCGGGATTTTGACATGTCCATTTCTTTGCCACCTTGCTTGGCCGAAAAGCAAGTTTCTATTAACAGACGATAGAACGTCACCACCCCGCAAGGGATCTGCGATGTATGATGACGCGATAATTACCTATATAATAGGATAATAAAGGCAACATCAACTGGTGTTTTATAACTTTCGAATATTCTAGGCTTGAGTAGTTTCTGATGCTGCGTGAAAAGTAAGGCCTATTTGTATGAATCGAAACTTCAGTGTTATTAGGAGACACGTAGATCGTGAAAATGCCGTCGCTAGTTTGAGATATTTGTTGACTAACCACTAGATAAGTACGTATCTTAGATATAAAGGGATCTATGAGTTTTCAACTTGCCCTTGAATCACTTAAGTTAGCTAGCACGGGGCCGTGATATATGCTCTGGAATACTTTGCGATAGCCATATTGAAGCGTTATTCCCATACTATTCTGACACTTCCTCCAACCCGACGATTGTCAATAGGACCTATACCTCAACCTCATTGAGTTGTCGGCCCAGTTTATGAACGGCCCCGACTTCGTAGTCCTAGTAACATGCATACAGATGAACATACCGCTGAGTCACGCTGCATAAAATAATATCAGGGACCTGATAGTGATCACCAGCGGTATGTAGGTATATGGGGGGTGTATTGGTCAGACCATTCAACTCATACCGACCATCGGTCATGCTCTGTGTCAAATCCTTAATTTCGCGCAACAGCCCCTTTACATTGCCTTCGACCAAGGTGCCAACTCGCATCTGCAAGCATCCTCCGTGCACTGAGTACCAGAGGCGAGTTTTTCCCGATCAGAGTGTCTTGTTCGATGACACCAGGCAGCTTCTCTGCCGCTTCGGCGTACGCTCCACGCTGCACCAGCAAGCCGCATAAATTATGCATTGACGAGAGCTTTGGTTTTTCAGCCTTCTGTTCGATCATCGCACGTAGTATGGTCTCCGCTTCGGTTTTAATCCCAAGAGCACTCTGTACAGTGAAGATTCAGGACTGCAGCTGTTCCAATGGGCATGCTCCGCATCGTACAGTAATTTAGGCTTTGAGGCGGCTTCTTTCTCAGCTGGTCGGCTTTGAAGGAGAATCAGTAGAAGCTCGAGCCTCTGAAGGGGCTCTCGTGCACTTTCGGGGTCGATGCGGGGTTTGTCCAAGGCAGAGTAGTTTCTCAGAAACGCGTTGGCTACTGAGAATAGCAAACCATTCCAGAATTTGTTTTCTGGCACCGGATACTCCCAAGGAAAATTATGAGCTTTCTCCAATGTCCTTTTTGCCCTGGAGTAGCGAACTCCTTGTGTGTCACGATACCTGATCGCTGGCGAATCCAGAATGACTATTGTTGTAGCACAAAGAGAAGAAGAGACGAGTGAAAATCTCTGCACCAGGGGCTGGCTTGATATAGATAGCCCATAAGACCTGTGTGGCCTCTACTCGCCGGGTGGCAGGTGATACACCGTGACATTATGTTTGCGACATGACTTGATTGCTTCTGCGTTGTTCTGATAGGGTTATGCGTCATGTCCACAATTAGTATCGGGATGGAAATACCAGTCCGAAGCTCAAATCCAGTATTCATCACTTTTATGGGAACGTAAGGGGGATTACGCATCAATTTGACGCTGCAATGCCAGAAACTGAGCGATTGGCTGAGGTGACGCTATTAAGATAACGGATAGGTTGAACCAACGAAGGAATCACACTCTCATATCTGAAAGAACTTGAAACAGGATAGCATACGATGATCATCAAATGGCATGGATAATCTCACGTGAATGGTCGAAGAAAGAAAACAGAAGTGTTCACAGACTTTTACTTGCTCTAAGACTCAGTCGCCCGGGACTTGGGAGAATTTGGAACGGCATCCAATTCAAGAATAAAATTATACAGGTCTAAAGAACCTTTGCTCCCTCTCTCATTCAATAGGAATCATTGCTGCGTTCTCGATGCTGCGTTCTTGTATACGAGTTCTGGCCCCCAAAGGGTAACCCCTGTGTCTCTGTCTGAACATCCATTCATAATATTCGCAGAACTGCCTTTATTCACGTCCCCATCCCTACACGCCAGTGTCGCATGCCAGCACTTCCAGATGCAGGGCTGGTGTCTCAGATTGGGTATTCCCAACACCTGGCTAGCCTGACTCTCGAGTAGCTTTTGATGGTCAGTCATGAGGCTGCTTTATATTCTTGTAAATATTGCTTGTTCCAAACATGTCTCTTCTTTCCTCATCGAAGCTATGATGTCAACTCTTGTTGAAGACATGGGCACCTCGAGCTTGACGCAGTTCTGGCCATCGCCGCACAGACCGGTTCATGCTACAACCTTAACATGCTATCCTCCGAACCCTTACATGGCTATAGAGAAGTGGGAACGCAGTGGGCTAGGACTCGTGATTGAAACAGACATTTCAAGACATGGACGTCTGGCACAAGTTCTAATGTAGCGGGATATGCCAGCTGGGATACCGACTGCGCGGCTCGTCGGATGTGAGGGAGCTCTCTATGAAGTTTTTGGGAAGCTCGGAAAATGTAATAGGTCGATGTAAGAGTGTTCTTCGCTGAAAAGCGCTGTACAACCGGACGGTTGGCACACTCCAAAGATCCAATCTAACTAGTCGTCTGAACGCATCATCCGGTCCTGTCTCGATGCCGACCGTACGTCCCAACTCGCGAGATCTCACGAGATTGATGCCGTTCCCTCCTCGAGCTCTGCAGATATTGATTGGCTACACCGACTTACTAACATGAGGCGGCGCGCTAGTATCTTGCGGCAGACACGCATAGGCGACTACCTTCCCCCTGAAAGACCCTCGAGTAATGATGCCACGACAATACTAACGCAAGTCTTCCGCTACTTATAAAGCGTTATTTCCGCAGCATTGCAGATAACCTTCTTGACAGGCTAGTATCGACGACAATACTGGGCGCCGTATGCTGCATTGGCGTTTACACCTCACAAGATTAGCTCTCCATATTCCCATATCTGCGGCGGAACTGTCCCGTCACTGTCCACGCAACCCTTCCCATCAGCGGATTTGGTACTACTGACGACGTCACTTGCCAGGTGGGACTGAAAACACAACCGCTTCCGCCCAGTAGCACATTGACGCAATACGAACATCAAAGTCGAACTAAAGATACACTGCTAACTAGCATCTATGTAGAGTAATGACCCTGACAAGTTACGAGGAAATAATACCGCCACCGCCGCATATCGCTCCTAACGTTCGCGAGTTTATTTGTCCATTTTTCTGCTTCATTTTACCCGCAACAGACGAATATGGCCGTGAGACGTAGGCTGCACATGTTGAGAAGGATTTGGACCATATGCTTGCTTGTTCTTCTACGAGCGCGGAGTCGATAGTCTTTATGCATCTTCGGACTGGATTTCGCAAGAGAAGACGCACCACATGTGCTAATATTGCCGGGTGAAACATAATTACTCAAAGTTTTTGTATCTAAAGAACAAGCTTCATCATGAAGTTCGATCAAAGCTATCCGTGGTCCCCCTCTCCCACAACATCGGAGTTCAACGAGGCGCTTCTGCGCTTACCTAACCTTCTTGATCAATTTCACCTGTATCAATGAGTAGCAGAAGAGATAAGCAAACAAGTGACCAGGATTCTCACTTTACTATTTGTTAAGTAACTCAAAATGATGACCCAGTTACCGTAGAGTGACCAAAGATTGATCATATAGTGACATCGGATTTGGAATGGGTATGCATGCTTTCCTTGGCGAACCCCTGTCCTCCGGGAACATTTGAAGATTTTAACAGTCGGAGAGATGCTGTTTCAAGCTATTGTGAATATTATCATCGTATACTATACTTTGATCATCGTCTTGACGATCTCATCGACAATCCCAGTTGTTGACAAGTATCGTCGTCTTCATATAAGAGTCTTCTATGGCCCGACTGCAGACCTTAATGGGTTCAGATACGAAGAAGTCCCCGAAACCCGGGTTGGATGCTGGTGTTCAAACGTTTTTTTTTTTCTACTTACAGATATAATGATCGTCGTCATTGGCCAATTAGTGTCTGATCTCCTTTGACAACAAGCTTTTCGTAACATCGGTAGCATAGAGAAAGCTTACGAAATAATCACCACGAAATCATCGTTGAAAATTCTTCGAAGTTTCGCACAACGTCCTAGAGATATAGTTTCGAAGCTCGTGAAAGAGATGAGACTGGTGAAATGATGAAAGATTATTATGTCAGGTGATGATAGAAAATGAGGAGATGAGAGCCTAGAAGTCAGCACTAGACTTGAGCACCCTGATGGTAGCTTTTTGTGATGGCTTACAGAAGGCGTACAGACCTCATCGTATAGGATTAAACCGACTTCGCATTTCAGAGCACGACGTGATGGGAATGCTCGTCAGAGCGACGAGATAGGGGCCAAAAAGAGGCTCATCGGCTCTTGGCCTTTCTATTTCACTTCGTGAGCCACAGAATGTAAACATCTGGATACCTAGCTAACTCATTCCACCAGCCGAAAATATGATTCTCGTGTTTCGTTTGGTCGTACAACGGTATGAAGTACGGTCTTGTGTTCCAGAATATCTGTAGATATAAAGCCCCTTGAGCTGCGTTGCAAGGGTCTATCATGTTTAGCTTGTGACACACAATCAACGCTCTCGAGCTAGATGCAATACCATTTTGCCATTCAAAATGTTCTCCCTCAAGACGATCCTCTCTCTTCTAGCTATTTCTGCTCTTGTCGCTGCCACTCCGGCTCTAGGTCCTGTTGCGGGTGATGTAGGGCAAGCGAGTATCGATGGGCTACGCTGTGGCGACCACATCGGCAGCTGCTTCCACGACGGTGTGTCAAAATTTCTTTCTGAACATATACTTCAGCTAACACGTGTCTTACCAGAGTGCCAGGGTAAATTCAAAAACACCACCGATATTATCGGAACATGCACAGCGGGAAGATTCGATACTTGTCCTTGCAACAAGTGCGGTCTGCAGAATGGTCGCTGTGATGAGAATGGATGCGAAGGCGCCGAAAATGTATGCAACGCCGGAACCTACGAGGGATGCCCTTGCAACTGAATATCCACCTACCTACGCGAGGGATGCCATCATTTCGTCAGAAGACTTGTATCATCCTGGCTTAGGCTGTTATGTTGAACATGGGCGCACTCAGTACGGTGATCTCTTTTAATTTGGGTCACCTTCCCAACTTGGTCCCTGCGACATGCTGTAGGTCTTCTAACCACTGGGGCATTCCAGATCTACGGCCAGTATAACATCCAGCTTCAACCTCTCTCAATAATCAAATTTTACTCTGACACAATGCCAAGTTCGTGCCAATTGAATGACTTAATCAAGATCTCAATATTATTCATACAGTCAAATCAGATTAACCTGGAGCTCTATGTGAAGACGTGAAACAAGACTCTTTGTAAATATCCCAATGGAACTAATACAGAGGTACTTGGCGCGAAGTTAGGTGATGCTCTTTCAAATTAACCAAGGAAAGGTCGCTAGGATATGGAATTCCACACAAACATGTACACATTCCGAACTGCTCTCGTCATTAACTCCGCTCTAGTATCAACCAAGGCTTTTAAATTCCCTTTTAAATCCAAAGTCTATCACTCCAATCACTCTATTCCTCACTTCTTGGCGGAACCCAATGCCTAGGTATAAAATGCGGAAAATAAAATAAGGACTTAATGGCTCGAGATTTAGAGCACATAGTGGAGATTTTTTGGGGTAGTGTTGTTCAGAAAAAGGGGGTCATGTAGGTAAGCAGCTTCAGTGTGTAATAGCGTGAGTGGACGCAGCCACAGACAATCAAAGCAGCCAAACTCTTGGAAGGGAAGAGATTATTACGACTTCACCTATTCGTGTGAATGTCATGCCGCTCACCACTCTAAATCACCCGACAAGTTTCAGCGGTATCTCTGAAGTTTCGGCTACGACGCACCCTTCATGGATAATTTCTTCCCATATTACCATACTCCTGCTAGGCACATCCAAGGAACAAAATGTCTAATGATTTAGAAAGAAGGCTTTCTATACTCCTAATTTCTCAAGCCGGTAGTGAGCACTGATGACGACGGTGAAAAGAGTATCGCCGTCCGGACACTCATGAACGATATTTTCTCCGCAGCACTTGAGGCAGCCGAGGATGTCGAAGAGTTTTGGCCCGACAAGTCAGACCGCGAGCTCATGACACGTCTCTGGAGAGATTATGAGAAGTCAACGATGAAGGCCGTTGTGGACTCCAGAGGGAGTGATGTTTATAGTGGTGTTTATTTTTCAACTAGATTAGATTTAAGACTGCAATTTAAGATGATATTCAAGTCTTGGAACCTCTCGCTGTCCATTCAGAGTATCAGCACATGGGACCAGGGACGAAACTAATTACATAGGGTCTGCAGATAGCTGGAGCACTGCACGTCAAGGCTGTCATAGAAAGTACACCGGTCGGTCGATATGTCTACGGTAAATCAAATATGCTGGTTGAAATGATAGAAATGTATTTTGACCCAGCGAATGAAATTATGCAAAGAAAAAACTGGTTCTGTTGTTTATGTCGAAGAAACCTACGATAAAGATACCCAGGTATCTGAGAAGTTAAGTCAGGGACTAAAGACCGAGTCGAGGATATCAAGATTTAGGTACTTACAGGAAGTGCGATGTTCTTTAATAGGTATTTTCCATATCTCGTTATGTGTTATCTCTGATTGTACCTACCCGATCCCCTTCTGGGCCAAATATTGCTCTAAAAGTGAAGCCATACCTGTCTAACACGGATTCAAGACTTGGTGAATGTTAGGCTATTAGATGCGACCCTATAGAGAGACACTAGTGTAGTTAGTGTCTAGACAGGGCAATTCTGTTATCCTATAGGCCTAGGGCCTCCCATCTCTGAGATGGAAGGCTTAAGAATCAATAAATTTGAGTCCTAGCCTCCATTATTCATCAATAATCACTGCCCTACTGCTACTTAGGTGCTATCTTTAACTCTGGGACAAAACTCCTCGGCAGGTTTGTTCTTTGGAGCTGGATCCAGCTGATTTACTAACCCTAGCCTTTTGTCGAGAAACAAAAGTGATAAATTAACTCAAGCAATGTCTGACGGTAGTTCTAGCTGTTTTCGAAGTCTATCACTGATTCTAGACCTATGGTGTCTGTATGTGCTGGTCTTCTTCTTATGAGCGCCTCCTTCGTCTTCTTAACCCTTGACCTTCAATTTGATCAAATGGACAGCAATCAGGGCACTATGGTATAGCACAGATCTCTTGCCATTTTAATCCAACTTTCCACGGTCTTCAGCTTCCATTAACAAGCGTCTGGTCTTCAAGCTGGTGCTCTGAAGTGAAATAATAAACTAGGCTACTTATCTTAGTCGCCCACGCCTTCTGCACACATCGAGGGAAGGCACGATCACTCGAGGAAGGCACGAAGACACCCATTTCTGACACCTTTTGGCAATTTTCCAGCGTCCACCAAAGCTTATAGGACGATTTGATGTATCGTCATCTGAAATCACTTACTAGGCGTAGTTGGTTCGTTGATGGTTGCCAAAATACTATCTGACATGTCAATTTTCCTTCTCCGACTTGAGTACGATCAGTGGCCAACGATACATATCTAACAACTAAGCCAAATTGGATTTAGTGACTTTTGCATCGCCCCCTGTACAACTGAAAACGATCTTACTGTGTGCGAGGGGTGGGTCAAAAACTCGTTCTTTTTTTCTCGAGTAAGGAATAACAACATGGAAAAAAAAAAAAAAAATGAGATAATCCTCAAGGAGTATTGACTTAATTGATAACTCTACGGGCTGCTTAGATGAATTTTCTACTCAAACAAGTCACCTCCAGGGGGCCAAGTAGCGTCGTCTTACTACTCATTCCTGTCCCACATCGAGCCTCGAGCTTGTCGTAGACTCGAAAGATATACTAGGAAAGATGTCGTTTGAGACTAAATACCTAGCAGTGCTGTGTTACTCCATATACGTACGACCTAGACTCGTCGCAAGTGCACCCTTATGCTAGAATGATAACCACATATCCTAAGGAAACTGGAATAAGAGGGCTAAGTGAAACTCGGAAGGGAGCTCAACTTCTGCGTTCGGTGAGCCGCAGAGACTTTAATTCGATACAACCTTCTTCAATTTTTGATATCTTAGTAGAAAACTTGACAAAGAAATGAGGGGGCGATGACGTTGGAGAAAGAAGGTAACGTCTTGGGATTTTGGTTTAGTCCAAAAAGAACTTATATGTGGAGTCGCATCGGATTGGTCGGACCCATCGACCGCCGCTACCCGTGACACCTCCGGCTTGGTCAGCTGTCTGCTTCTCACGCCACAGCCGACTCAACAGCTCTGCTCGGCGGATTTCCCGCGTCCTGCTTCATCGTATTTGCCAAGTCTAGGCGGAAGGGAGGTGGTCCTTGAGTTGTATACCCCTAGAATTAATCTCAAGAGGCCTGAGGCATCGATCAGACACGATGTCGCCCGACCGGGGACAAAGAGTCTCACCAGCCGACGTCGGCATCCACGACGACAATGAAACGTCGCAACAGCAGCAGCGACCGGCAGCCGCGGTCAAGTATCTACCTGAGGGCCAACACTTCACTTTACGCGGTATTGCCGCTGGGTTATTGATCGGCCTCATCATCTGCTTCTCGAATATGTATTTCGGGCTGCAGACTGGATGGATTAGCATGATGACGATGCCTGCAAGTCTGCTCGGGTTCGGCATCTTCCGGACCCTGTCCCGGCATTTGAAATTCCCGTTTTCACCGGTTGAGAATGTGTTTGTGCAGTCCGTTGCTGGAGGCATGGCTACCATGCCGTTGGGTTGTGGATTTGTTGGGGTGGTGAGTTTTGGCTGCTCTCCCTTTCGTGGTCCAAGCTTGGTTATGGTCATAGGCGAGCAGGGCACTGATGAGATGTCGTCCAGTTGCCTGCTATGGAATATCTGCTCAAGCCTTCTGAGCAAGGTCCCATAACCCTGAGCATGTGGAAGTTGATTATCTGGTCTCTCGGTCTTTGTTACTTTGGCGTGGTATTTGCTGTGCCTTTGTAAGGGCCCTCTCCTCGGTCCGTATAACAGACTTGCTGACTATGGTTGTAGGCGACGCCAAGTTATCATTAGGGAGCAGCTCAAATTTCCAAGCGGTTTCTCTACGGCCGTGCTCATCGGTGTTTTGCACGGCAAAGGCCAGTTGCAGGAGGCTGGTGTCCTTGATCCGTCCAAAGCGGCAACTTTTGGGAGTCTCGCACTTGAGAACAGGCCTGTCGTGGAAAGCCACGTTGAGAATGACGAAGAGGATCGTCTCGTTGGCTCTTCGATATCTCCAGAGAGCGAAAAATACAACTGGGCAGCCAACATCAGATTATTACTGATCAGCTTTGGTGTATCTGGATTTTACACCCTGTTCACCTACTTCTTTCCCATCTTACGCAACCTCCCAATTTTTGGTAGTGTCGCGGCCGAGACCTGGCTATGGACTTTAAACCCAAGTTTTGCGTATGTTGGCCAAGGTATCATCATGGGCCCATCAACGACAATACACATGCTTTTAGGAGCACTCGTCGGGTGGGGCATCCTATCACCACTCGCAAAGTATCGAAGTTGGGCACCTGGATCGATCGACGACTGGGAAACTGGTAGCAAGGGATGGATTGTGTGGACGTCATTAGCCATCATGCTTGCAGATGCCGTCATCAGTCTAGGCTACCTAGCTCTACGTCCCGTAGTCGAACATGGACCCAGGGTTCTTGTGGCTTTGAAACGGAAATATGATCGGAATGGGATGAGAGGGTTGTTCGAACGCCAGCATACCGGTTATACAGCCGTGCATGGGGATGAACACGAGCATCCTCGAGATTCATCGTCTTCTGGAGAAGCATATGGCAGTCTGGCTAGTCCACGCGTGGAACGGGAAAACCCTTTTGAGACGCAGTCCTTTGATGATCGGAAGGCTTGGGACGGCGATGACGCTCCACCTGAGCAGCAGGTTGGCGACAAGATCGTGAGCATCGGCCTCGTTGTGTCCGTGGTGTTTTGCATTGCCAGCATTCACATCACATTTGGAGAAATAGTGCCTCTCTACGCTACCATCATTGCTGTCTTAATGGCCATGCTGCTCAGCGTGATGGGCGTCAGAGCATTGGGAGAGACGGATCTCAATCCCGTATCGGGCATTAGCAAGTTAGCGCAGCTATTCTTTGCGCTCATTATTCCTCAGTCGAACAAAGCCAGCGTGCTCATCAACCTTATCGCTGGTGCTGTTTCAGAAGCAGGAGCTCTACAAGCTGGTGATCTCATGCAAGATCTCAAGACTGGCCATCTCCTCGGTGCGGCGCCCAAAGCCCAGTTCTGGGGCCAACTTATCGGTGCCACAGTGGGCGCGGTCGTGAGCGCCTTCATTTACAGGCTCTACACAGCCGTCTATGAGATTCCGGGCGACTTGTTTCAAGTCCCGACTGCGTTTGTGTGGATCTTCACTGCTCGTCTTGTTACTGGGAAAGGCTTGCCGTATATGGCGCGTGAGTTTGCCATCGGTGCGGCTGTCATATTTGCAGGCTTCACTGTTCTGCGGACGAGGGGCATGAGGAAGAAGTGGCATGCGTATATCCCAGGAGGGATCGCTGTTGCTGTTGGTATGTTCTAAATTCCTCGTTAATAACTGGCGGGATCACATCAGGGCTAACCAAAAAGAATTTAGGCATGTACAATGTGCCATCGTTTACACTGGCAAGAACGATTGGTGGCCTGATGAGCTGGTATTGGCGAGTTTATCTTGGAAGGCCAGATACGCCTCTAATCGTACTTGCATCGGTAGGTCTATACAATATGATTTTCTATCCTCATGGAGCTTCCCTCGCTGACATTTCCGCTTCCCAGGGCTTTATTTTGGGCGAAGGCTTCTTGAGCATCGTAAATCTCATCTTGCAGAGCGTTCAGGTTCCCCACTTGTAATTCCTTCCTCTCCACGGTGGAGAGCTTGATAGAAATAAAACACCACATGAGAAAATTACCCTGCAATATTCAGATAGATAATGCATAGCGACATCATACAAACACTTGCCACTGTAATGTTGAAGTTTTCTGCTGCTGTACTGATATCTGATGCCGCTTAGTCAGCTCAGATGCTCCGATATTAATGCCCCTCATGACGATAGTGGGGTGATTGCCTGCCGATTTTCATGTTCCCATTTCTCGCATTCAAAGTTTCGACATCAATTCGTTCAAGATGTTGATCAAAGAGAGCCATGCCGATGTCGAAACCAAAGCAGAGGGGAAGGAAACCTCTATGAGTGAATAAATTGTCGACATTGCCTGCGATTGAGCGATGCTGATATCTATGGATTTAGGGATCTTCACTTTCCACCCCACCATACCTCAATATCCAAATGCGTGAGTACGAAAAGTAACAGGAGCATCAAGATCACACAGCCATTAATTTAAATGGTTATAGTCGATTCCCTGGCATTGTGTTATTCAGCGAGATCTACCAAGGTAGCTAACCAACCCTTCAGCCTCGATCCTGTTCTTCCGGTGAATGAAGGCAGCTGATTTAACTCTCAACAGTAACCGGACCCGTTGCACGGTTTGCGCGGCAGATCGCTGGGCAAGGCTACATCGTGGCGGCTCCCTCATCTTACCACGACTTTACGGGACCTGAAGCGTTGGCCTACGATGTTCCTGGCACCGACCAAGGCAATGAGTGGAAGATCAAGAAGGTGAGGGGAGCTATATTGCTTGTTGACATGGTAGACGGCTCGCTGACCGTGATGTGTGTCAGACACTCCCGTCATACGATGAAGATGGATACAAGACTGTCGACTACTTGCTCAACCTACCGACTTGTACAGGGTTGATAGGAGCCACAGGAATGTGTCTTGGAGGTCATCTTGCTTTGCGTGCTAGTGTAAGACAGCTCTTTCTTTTCTCTATGCCTAAAGCGTATCCAGTTACTGACCCCAATTCGAAGCTTGACCCCCGCATCAGTGCATGCGTCGCGTATTTCGCAACAGATGTCCACAGCCGAACACTGGGACCCTACGACGCAGCGAACACTTCATCGGAAGGGCCCACAAACAGCAATCACACGATTGATAAGCTCGCCGAGATCAAAGGTGAAGTTGCAATGATATTTGGTATCAAGGATATGCATGTCCCCGGCGCTGGACGTGATCTGATCCGAAAGAAGCTACGGGATGCCGGTGTTGTGTTCAGTTTTCATGAATTTGCCTGGGCGCAGCACGCTTTCATTCGAGATGAGCTGAGCAAAGGCCGCTATGACCCGGCGATCACCAAGATTTGCTTTGAGATTCTGCTTGAGCTCTTTGGACGTGTGTTGAAGACGGATCTAGGTCCTAGAGATGGTGCGCCGGAGAAGATTGAGCATGTATGCTAGCTAGAACGACTACCTACCCTCCTTACGTCACGCCACCCACATGTTATAGCAAGTGTCAAATCATTTTTTTACCTGACAATCTGCACATTTGAATAATCATAAATGATTTGGCTGTCTGTGCACAGCCTCGCTCATCATAATGCTGATGAATACAAAAGAATTGTCTCGAAGAATTTCTGTCAAACCCCCAACCTCATTGCTAGGCAGCAAGGCATTGTTACTCTCCTAGCTCAACTTTTTTCCGCCGGCAATGGTGGGGCAGCCACAAAGACATTGGACGGAGTTGAGGGGCCAAATTTTTTTTTTTTTTTTTTTTTTTTTGTGGTGAGTTGTGAGCAGCAAGATGAAAACGGTCTTGTTGACTGGCTCCCGTGGAATCCCGTGTTTGATGCATGATTCAGATGGAAGCGATGCTAGAGAGTGTGCGCAGTTACCGCGTGCATGTGAAGGAATTTGGTCACTTCAAATATTGATTAGGTTTGTTATTTCTTGATGGTTGATGCCCAGCAACGAACCATGCTCAAATCATATGCAGCTGTGTTTTTCCCGTCCCTTCGATCATAGGTTGTAGGTACATGACCTTTGTACCGAAGTACCACAGTACTCATGTAGACCGCTTCATGTAATTGTGGGGTGGGTCGCTGTTGCCTCTTTGTATCCAGGCTGAGCTCTGATTGAGATTTTTTGTAGCCAATGAGAAGCACGATTTGCCGCGCGGGGACAGGGGCTGTATCGAGATCGAAGGTACTTGGGTACGTACAGCGCCGCTTGGTGGGGCATGAGTGACATCAACAGCACCGACAGCTTCGGTGGGGTGATGGAATAGAATCATCATGAAAGATATCACAAAAACTTCAAAAAACTCCTCAATGCAGTGCATTTAGGAAGAAATTGTACATTCTAATGAATTCTAGCGACTCGAATGGCCCAGAATTGTCTTATTCTCCGTGATTGTACTTGCTAGGGGAGGCCAGAGCCCGCCGGAAGGTACACGCACGCCCCATTGTTCCCCTCAGAAACTTCTGGAAGTTACCACTGCTGGAGGGGCAGGCTACATAAGGCCTTCTTCTCACACTCAACCCGGCACTCACACCTCTTCCACTTCTCACATTCTTCCTCACTCAACCCACACACACTTTTTCTTCACTCACTCTTCTACAGACACACTACAATACTGTTGTGATACCCCAACTCAAAATCTAACCCTGTCTGTATACCTTTCTCTCTTCTTCCCTTCGCTCTATTCATCACACATCTCACACAATGGCGCCCGCTGTCGGTATCGACTTGGGCACCACCTACTCATGTGTCGGCATCTTTCGTGACGACCGCATCGAGATCATTGCCAATGACCAGGGTAACCGAACCACCCCTTCCTTCGTTGCCTTCACCGACACAGAGCGTCTTATCGGTGATGCTGCCAAGAATCAAGTCGCCATGAACCCCGCCAACACAGTCTTCGATGCCAAGCGTCTCATTGGCCGCAAGTTCTCCGATCAGGAGGTCCAGGCCGACATGAAGCACTTCCCCTTCAAGATTATCGAGAAGGCTGGCAAGCCCATTGTCGAGGTCGAGTTCAAGGGCGAGACCAAGACCTTCACCCCCGAGGAGATCTCCTCCATGGTCCTTACCAAGATGCGCGAGACCGCTGAGTCTTACCTCGGTGGCACAGTTACCAACGCTGTCGTTACCGTCCCGGCCTACTTCAACGACTCTCAGCGTCAGGCTACCAAGGACGCTGGTCTTATTGCCGGTCTCAACGTCCTTCGTATCATTAACGAGCCCACTGCCGCCGCCATTGCCTACGGTCTCGACAAGAAGGTTGATGGTGAGCGCAACGTCCTCATCTTCGACTTGGGTGGTGGTACCTTCGATGTCTCTCTCCTTACCATTGAGGAGGGTATCTTCGAGGTCAAGTCTACTGCCGGTGACACTCACTTGGGTGGTGAGGACTTCGATAACCGTCTCGTCAACCACTTCGTAAATGAGTTCAAAAGGAAACACAAGAAGGTAAGTAGGAGAAGCCCTGATCTCCTCTATTGTTCGTTCATTGACTAACTCTTTACAGGATCTTTCCACCAACGCTCGTGCTCTCCGTCGTCTCCGCACCGCTTGTGAGCGTGCCAAGCGTACCCTTTCTTCGTCTGCCCAGACCTCTATCGAGATCGACTCCCTGTACGAGGGCATCGACTTCTACACGTCTATTACTCGTGCTAGATTCGAGGAACTCTGCCAGGACCTTTTCCGATCCACGATCCAGCCTGTCGACCGTGTCCTCGCTGATGCCAAGATCGACAAATCCCAAGTCCACGAGATCGTCCTCGTCGGTGGCTCCACTCGTATTCCCCGTGTCCAGAAGCTTATCACCGACTACTTCAACGGCAAGGAGCCTAACAAGTCCATCAACCCTGATGAGGCTGTTGCCTACGGTGCTGCCGTCCAAGCTGCCATCTTGTCCGGTGACACCAGCTCCAAGTCCACCAACGAGATCTTACTTCTTGACGTTGCCCCGCTGTCTCTCGGTATCGAGACTGCTGGTGGTATGATGACCAAGCTTATCCCCCGCAACACTACCATCCCCACCAAGAAGTCCGAGGTCTTCTCCACTTTCTCCGACAACCAGCCTGGTGTGCTCATCCAGGTATATGAGGGTGAGCGTCAACGCACTAAGGACAATAACCTTATGGGCAAGTTCGAGCTTACTGGTATCCCACCCGCTCCCCGTGGCGTTCCCCAGATTGAGGTTACTTTTGACCTTGATGCCAATGGAATCATGAACGTCTCTGCTGTCGAGAAGGGCACCGGCAAATCCAACAAGATTGTCATCACCAATGACAAGGGCCGCTTGTCCAAGGAGGAGATTGAGCGCATGTTGGCTGAGGCTGAAAAGTACAAGGATGAGGATGATGCCGAGGCTGCCCGTATCAAAGCCAAGAACGACCTCGAGAATTCCGCTTACAATCTCCGCACTGCCATGAACGACATGGGTGACAAGCTCGATGCTAGCGACAAGGACACGCTCAAGGCTGCGGTCGACACTACTATCTCTTGGCTTGATGAAAACCAGCAGGCCGAGCGTGAGGAGTATGAGCACAAGCAGACGGAGCTTAACAACACTTCCCAGCCTATCATGATGAAGTTCTACGGTGCTGGTGCTGGTCCTGGCGCTGGCGGCCCCACTGGATCTTCCGCTGATGCGCCTCCCGAGCCTGCCGCGGATAAGCCTGATATCGAAGAGGTTGACTAAGTCGTTACACCCTTTGATGACTTTGATTTTTACGGCGTTAACTGGTGTCTATGGCATCATGAAAGGCGGGTATGGTTAATGAGGATTCTGCCTTGAGATTTCTTCCTCTTCGGTAATGATACGGGTCAAAAGTTGAGAATTTCACGACTTGCATGGATGTACCTAAGTCTGGAGTCATTCTCCATACGAACCAATGAAAAAATAAGTTACCTAGAACATAGTGTCATTTTTTATGATTGTGACTTGCAATCTGCATATATGTGAGGTAGTGAACATCAAGCTCAGTAGGTAGCTATTTGAATTGTCTGACGATGTACTTTGCTCACGTTACACTTCAATGCAGATATAGGCCCATTAGAGCGATCACCACAAGTCAGAGATATACACGTTGATCTACATAACGGAGTACCGTGCTCCCTATCAATCTCCTATTTGGCCTGAACCCTGCGCATTTTACATAATTGCTCTTACCTGATGCAGGATGGGGTTGGTTGCTTGCTTTCGCACAAATAAGGGTTTCATCAGTGGCATAGGTATGTAGTATCACCTTTGGTTTAGTCAATATAACAACATCGTTCACGAAGCAACCATATCATGTTTGATGTGAGCTATATACCTCAAATTGAACATCAACTAGAGTAATTATTCGTTTCAAATACTAGATGACAAATGATGCTTGAGCTTTGTGACACGCATAAGGTCCTGTGAAGATTTAGTCAATGGCCCAACAGCACAGATGGGGAAAGGGCTATCTTGGCTGCAGCTTTAAAGGGTACAGAATTCTCAATAGGCAATGAACGTAAAGCTTCAAGCCGGTGATGAACATCGACACTAGAAGTGCAGCAGGAGGGTTGGACCCGCGCCAAGCCAATTCTTCCTTTTGCTGCAGTTTATCTCCTCGTGGAATCGAGAGACAACGTCAGTATTGGGACGAATCTTCCACAGACAATGATCAATTCAAAGGCAGCAGTGACTCGCAAACTCAGCACTATGTAAAGACTAGCCACAGGCAACGGATTTTCTAATGCCTTGGCATCTAACATTCATCCTGTCTACCACCAACCATGTCGGTGATTCCCATGGCCAGGTCGAGGGTAAGATCTCCTTGTCCTAAAGATCTCGAATCCAACCTATTCAAACAAACGAAAGACAAGGCCTTTAGTGCATGGAAGGTCTTGGAACTTGTTGGCATCGATGATCTTGTTGTCGTTGCTATGTCGGTGAAGGACAGATAGGGCATCCAAGTTGTCATCGTCAATCAATATCGATATCGGATTCGTCATAATGCCTCAACAGCAAAAGAAGCAGTGGTGTTACTGACAACGAGACTAAGATCTAGAAGACATCTCATCAAGGCTGATCAGAAGAGCATCATATAATATACCAAAACTTTTAGCGATACTTCGTTTATGCTGTTCCGGATGCTTTTGCTTGTCAGCGCCCTGTCACCTTTCAGCACAATCATCTTCTTCCATATTTGAACTAATGTTAGAAGAGTTGGTACAGTCTCAATTTATATAATTATGTTCCGTATTCATTATACTCTCTAAGCCGCAACACCAACCGATGTCCCCTGTCGGTGGATGTTTCGCCGCCTTTCAATATCAGCCTTACGCCACTCATCATCACTGATATCAGGCTTCTCATAAGTCTGCGAGAACGCCTCATCAGGCCTGACTTTCTCGGTCCTCGCCTCCCAGACATCTGTCGAATTCGGCTTCCCCGGAGCATGGTATTTAAGATACTCCTTCTTACGATAGTGCGCCCGAATAGCCTCTTCTTTTATCGGACCAGGTGTAAACGCGCGCGTCCGCATGCAGAACCAGAAGTCATCCCAGTGCTCGGAGCAGGAGCGCATAGACCCTTCGCGGTAGACGGAGGTCCATTGCCCGCCAACGCTGTTACAGTGGAAGGCGCGGTCGAACATGTCTCGGCAGGACATACTTATGGGGAGAAGCGACTCTGAGACGGGGTCTAGGTGTGGGGTACCGTTTTCGTCGACGGAGACGGGTTCGGGAGACGGTGTTTTAAGGGAGATGGAGGAGGAAGGGGAGGCGGTTGAGGATGAAGAGGATGAACCCCAGGGGAGCCATGAGGACCAGGAAGAGGAGGCGGATGACGGTGATGATGAGGATGTCTGAGGAGAGGGTTTCGGTGTCGTCTCTTTTGTCGTGGTAGAAGGTCTGGGGCCCAAGGCAGGTTTGTTACCGCTGCTGCTTGATCCGAACTCTTCTTGGATCAGGGCCATGAATTTTGCGATCTCGGGGTCGCTATATTCGGGCTCGGGCGTCTTAGACGGAGATTTGTCGTCGCTGTTCTTGGAGGAAGAGGTGTCTGGGTTGTTGTTGCCCGATGAGGGCGAGCCCTGCGAGGACCACATCCAACCCATGTTGACTTGATGTTTTTATCTTCTCGTGGAAGTAGACTACCTTGGTTTCAGCAAATCGAAGCTTCTCCTGTCCTGGAGTCGGAAACCACAATGGAGAGACCGATAGGCACAAACTACTCCGTACTGCAATAGATAATAAAGTGAGAGGGAAGAAGATACAGGGAGTCCAGACGCTCGTACGTGCGGGGAGGGAATGGTGGGCGTGGGGTAGATGGGATATGTACGTCCAGCTGGGAGCCGTCTGTCTGTCCAGTTGTCTCGTGGTGATCGCCCGAGGTCAGTCGAGAGATTGACCAATGGGAGATCCCAGATCATATACTTCCCGCAACCCTGGCTCTTGAGCTTTTCGTGACGTATTTCTCTTTCACCCTGTTCTTCGAAATCTTGATATCTAAACTAGAATATGATGGTGATAACCACGTATATCGATTTTCAAACTTTGCGATTTAACATGTTCTGGCGTCAACTACGAAGCAGCGGAATCTACGTGATTATTTCCTCAACGCTAAGCCTATCTGAGCAAAGACTAACCATCAGAACCCTCTAGCTCTCCCTGTTGTTCGATGATATCATGAGCTATTCGGCGCGTCTGTTTCAGCTGTAAACTCATCCTCTTCGACAGCTATCTGTCCCATACTCCTTTATTATAAATCGAGCTATGGCGACGAGATACCTGAGGCCAAGGCATTTATGCGCCTTTCAGCCTCGAAGTCCCCTGATTCGCCAGTCCCTCATTTTGCGACCCCAGCCAAGATGGACAGCTCGAACAACCACTGTTTTTCGAGCATCCGCGAGTACTGAGACCTCTTCTGAGAATGGTGATAGTGGATCGGGAGATAGAAAGACAGGTCACATAGATGCTGCATCCAACGAGGCGATTCTATGGTTCGACAGTATGGACTTGCCATGAAACTAATCTGGCCTTCTGCCCAAGCTAATCACACACGATGGACAGACCTGTTCCCTCTGAAGCTATGGGGTCTCTTACGCTTTCCATGGGGCAACCCCGAAAACGAAGTAGCTGAGCTGACGAAACGATTCGAAAAGTCAAGTTGGAACTTTATGGACCCCATGAAGACAGTCAAACGAGCAATACCCAACGATATCCCCCTCCATGTCACCGAAATCCTACCCCGCCTCAAAGACGGCGGCGCTTTTGTGAAATTCACACACCTTGCCGACACTACGGCCACAGATATCGAGGCCAAGGTGTCAAAGATCTTAACCGAAAACCCCACGAAGCCCTTCTTCAGTCCCCTACGTCCTGTCACTGCTGCCTTGGTGCAGGGTATTCCTTGGCTTGAGGACCTCCATAGGTTTCCCAGAAGTCGGCTTCGCGTCGAGTTCGTGCCCAAGAACCCCGGGGAGGAAGCGGTCGAGCTTTCACAAGAGACACTATACAGCTTATTCCGGAGGTATGGCAAAATTGCCGAGATTGTTTCTCAACCCTGGGACTCTAAGGCCGTCCCCAAGTATGCATATGTCGATTTTGCATTCGTCAGAGACGCCATTATGGCTCGGAATTGCCTTCACGGATTCATCGTATCAGAAGAACTTGGCGGTGGAAAGCTAGGGACTAAGTTCCGCATCTCGTATGAGGAGCGGGTTAAGCCTCACCGCATCTGGGATTGGATCACAAACCACCCGAGAATCGTCATTCCCGTCATTGTTGCGCTGCTCACGGGACTTACCGTTGTTATCTTTGACCCCATCCGCTCCTTCTTCATCAAGGCTCATGTCTCGCGCAAATATCACCTAAGCAGCAGCAAATTGTTTAGGTGGGTGCGCAAGCACACGTCTGACATCTTCTCATTCAAACGCGAGAGATCCGAGCAAGCTGGTCTCAACACTGTCTGGACTCATCGCAAAGACATGATCGAGCAGATCAAGACATGGCTCATCGAGACAGCCGAGACATTTATTGTTGTTCAAGGCCCTCGTGGATCAGGAAAGAAAGAGCTCGTCATGGAAAAGGCTCTCCAGGATAGACGCAATGTTCTACTGATTGACTGCAAGAGCATAGTCGAGGCTCGAGGCGAATCAGCAATCATCAAACAGATGGCTGCGGCCGTGGGATACCGTCCTATCTTCTCTTGGGCCAACAGTTTGAGCAGCATGGTGGATCTCGCCATTCAGAGCACTACTGGTGTCAAGGCTGGTTTCTCCGAAACTCTGGAATCACAACTTTCGAAAATTTTGCAGACTACGGCTGGGGCTCTGCAGGAACTTGATCTCGAGGAACGGTCCAAGAACGATGTTGATGCTGCCTTACCAGCGGACGCTTTCCTAGATGCCCATCCTGAACGGCGGGCTGTTGTCGTCATCGACAACTTTGAATACCGGACGGAAGACAATACCATTGTCTACGACAAGATTGCCGAATGGGCAGCGGCTCTCGTTCAGTCTAACGTTGCTCATGTCATATTCTTGACGAGAGATGCGTCATACACGAAAGCATTGTCTAATGCACTACCTGATCGCGTATTCCGTCATGCCGCACTTGGCGACTTGTCTCCCGATGTGGCCAAGCGATACGTTCTCAGCCATGTGACCGCCGACGACCCCGAGCCAGTGGATGCTCAAGAAGAGAACTCTGAGAAGCCAGCTGCTTCTAAGCGTCGGCCAAAGCTATCTGGTTTGGATGATTGCATCGAAACGCTCGGCGGTCGTCTAACTGATCTAGAGTTCCTTGCTCGCCGCATCAAGTCCGGTTTGTCACCTACACAAGCCGTGACCGAAATTACAGAGGAGTCCGCATCTGAGATTCTTAAACTGTTCCTCCTACCCGGCAAATCAACTAGCGACGGCGAGCATAAGTGGTCCACCGAACAAGCCTGGTATCTTGTCAAAGCGCTCTCATCAGCCGATGCCCTCCGGTATAATGAGGTTCTCATCTCCAATACCTTTGCCTCCTCCCTCAACTGCCCAGATGGCGAGTCCGCGCTCGAAGGTCTCGCGAACGCAGATCTCATTGCGCTGCACTCGGCCCGAGGCAGACCGCAGAGCATTCGCGTAGGTAAACCGGTGTACCAAGCTGCATTCCGGTTATTAGCTTCTGACCCCGTCCTCGCGGCAAAGATGGATTTGATGGTGTTGACGGAGCTGGCCAAGATTGAAGCAAAGAATATCGACAAGGCGGAGAACGAACTCGCGCTTCTGGGGACCTTGCCTAGACAACCGGCGCAGACCGCGGGGCGGACTACGTACTTGCTTACAAAGGTCGAGACGGCTCAGAAGAAAGTTGAGGCGCTTGAGCGGGATATGGGGCAGTTGAAGAAGGTTCTTAGTTCGGAATACTAAGAAGATACGGGGGTGGTGTATATATGGCTTGAAAGGGGACGGGGGGAGGGGAAGAGAGCGGGGGAACTCGTGGCGGATGGTTTAGTACATACTTACCTTTCCTCTCCTAATAGCTACCTTGGATTACTTGCTGTCGATAGGTATGTGACGTATATTAGGGCATAGATACCCATTTCATTAGTCTTGTACCAAAAGAAAGAAAATATCGATATATGCTCAATTATGAAAGAAGATTGGCCCTAGGCGTGATTTGGGAGTATGAGAATCCTCAGGCACCTGACCTACCGTTCTGATCCCGTCTAGCGATAAGAGCCACCTACAACCCAACAGCATAGCTTTTAAAACAAAAGCGGACTTTCACAGCCTCATTTCCTCGACCGTGATCACTGCGCCCGGAGCAGAGGGGGCCAGCCTGTGACGGGTCCGCCCAGGGGTTGACTGAGAACATGAGCCCTACAAAGTCTCCTAGGATGTCTTGGTGAGCGCTGGCGACTTCTGGTGAGCTCCAGGGGGCCATGGATGTTGTGGCATGCACTGTAGGTTGGTGACATGTGTTGGCTGGTCGTTCAAGACGCGCATACAGTCCCAAAGAGAGGCAAACCGAAAAGCAAATGTCGGATAAGGCAAACCTACAAGCAACAGCACCTCAAGCTCTCTGAACCTTCTCAGCGCCCCAATCCCCAATCTCCTGCACCCTCACCTCCATCCCGTTTATACTCCTCAACAAACTCCCTAGCCAGCTCAGCCCCATCAACCTCAAAACGGCGGTACGTCGTCAAGACCTCCTTGTTGAACGACCAGCCCATAACAAGAAGGACACCAGCGAGGACCACGGCTTCAAGGTTGATGGGTGTAGAGTTTTCTGAAATGCCGGGGTTGCCCGGCCGAGAGGAAGCTAACAACCCCTTTTTCACTACGAGCAATTTCCAGTACGCGCTGCGCACGCAGTGGGTATTATACACCAGCTCCGTTGTGTGCTTCTTCGTGTACGCGAACGCCGCGGCGGTAATAGGGGAGTTAGGGAAGACTATGCCCGACTTGGGCATGTCGGGAAAGGGCGAGGTCGTTGAACCTGGAGCCAGGGGTGCTTTCGTAGTGAGGTCGAAATCTTTGGTTGGGAATGAGACGATGCAAGAAGGAAGAAGGGAGAGGGGAGGAGGAACGTTTATATCTGAAGGTACGGTGGTATCACCGTGAGAAGTAGGTACACTCCTATGGCGTAGAACCAGGTATATATTTCCTACAGAGCTACCTATCTACTATATCTCATCCCGAAAAACACTAATAAGGAGATATCGCCACCCTCCTACCGCTCCGATATATATATTATCGCTTCCGCGCCCCAGATCTCAACACAAACCAAATCTAGAACCCAGACGCCCGGACACAAGACGGAAGGAATCGATTCTCCGTGTGGGTGTCAAGCCCATATTTGGAGATCTCCACATCCAATATAGGCTAGAGTCTATATCGCTAAGTAATAGCTAAGAGAAGCTATGTTAGGTAGTTACCCGAGCATAAAACCCCAATATCCGGCGTACGTTGGAGGCTTTCGACGTCTACATAGTATTCTCGCTTCATTGACCTCTGTTGGCTCTCAGATCCAAAGCCGGCACGTTGACTCCGATCCAAGCCCAAAAATGCTAATCATGGTCTGTATTTGTCTCTCACGTGGCCGATTGCTTGCATAACTGTAAGCGTAGAATTCGTAGTCGATTGGAGGTTGTATAGCCGACAGGCAGTCCCTCGTATAAGTGCTTTCGCATAAACTCGCCAAATTCTTCAGAAGGTCTTGGGCGGGTGGTCGACGATGTATCGAGATGATCGAAAGCAGATAACAAATTTAAGATTTTCAAATCATCGCTTTCAGCAGAGAGACATGGAGCTTTTGTCCTAGGTCCCAAAGAAATTCTAGCTCTGTAGAGTCCTCACTGCCAAGGGCTCATGCCGCGGCACCTGGTCAGTCAAGTGTGGCCAGCTCAAGCAACCTTCTACCCGCATCAAACGTAGTATAGTTGTTAGGTCTACTGTACTTCGTAACATCAACATTGCAATATGACACGCTAGAGCAGTAACAAAGACTTGGATGCATGCAATATTTCGGCTGCTTTTCATAATACTGCTCCCGCTCCCATGAAAAATCCCTCTCGCATGGACTCTCAGTCTCCCCCTTCCATCCGTACCGAATCCCGGATACTTATACACATCAAATCCAACCCAGACCTGTGCTGTTCAGACCACCGTATGTAATTAGTAGATATTAATGTGATATATGATACAACATGGCCAATTTCAATTGGCCCAACCCTCTACGAGATACACCTCATCCACGCCATTCTTTTAGAATCCGAAAGAGTCCAGTAAGGAGTTAGCATCAGGCTCCTCGAAGACACTAGGAGGCGGCTTGACCTTGACACCCCGACTCGTAATGCCGCCCGTCTTCATATTATCCACGACAGCGGCTGTAGCAGCCGTAGGCGACAAGGGGAGATCCTGCACGACAAGCGAGCTGCGGCGGCGCAGCAATTTTCTGGGGTCGACGATGTCGCCACCAAGACCTTGGGCAGATGATGGCGGCGGAAGGCGGAGGAACTCCCAGTTGCGGACTGGTAAGGGATAAGTTAGCGAAGACACTTAGGCCTGAAGCGGGAGAGGGATAAAGGAGAAAGGGAAAAACTCACCAAGAGCCAAACCTAGCAAGTCACATCCCATACGGTCATAGAGTCTAGCATTGTGCGCGACAAACTCCCATTCGACCTTGGGTGTGACCTTTGACGCTCCACGCAGAGTCTGCAGTGTTTTCTGCCGCAATTGCGAGTACAAGACAATCAATGCAGGATCGTCCGTTAGAAACAGTTTTGCTTTGAGATCCGGTAATGCAGGAGTTTCGAGGAGTGTAAAGACGGGAGTCTAGCTGTAAGTCAGCCTCTAAGATCGAGGGGGATTTGGTCTTCTCGTATTAAGCTTTATAGAAGTACTTACGATCAGTGCCCGAACAGCCATATCCCTCCTCTTCAGCATCCAGAAGGCCCAAGATGCGAGCCAGCGATTTCCTTCCTGAGCAGCTATACTAAGCACCTCATTTTCGAGCAGCTTCTTGAGGACCGGACCAGTATCACCCTCATAGACTCTCGTGATAGCTATGGCTAGCTGCAGGTCTTTGATCTGGTTCAGACAAACATTCACTGCATCTTGCAGTGAGTCGGCCAAAAGGAAGAACGCAGCCGCGTATTCTATGCATATCACTTTAGTAAAGAGCCTAAGTAATCATAAATACTGGTCTAACTTACCGAAACGTCGCTTGCTGAGCAATGCGTACGCATTCTTCAACGCAGTTGTCCTCCATTTTGGATCTGCAAAGTTATTTGCCAACAGTCGTTGCGTTGCGCCTTGCTCCTTGTTCCACGTCGCCATTCTCCACAGACCCTGCAGGACGGCCTTTTTCTTCAGCGCAAAATAAAAGAGACTACAATCGACTGGGTTTTTCATTTCACTTTTGGTATACTCGTTACGTGCCACGATCTCGAATTGTGCCCTCTGCAGACATGTCAGCCGAGACCAGCTTGTAGTAAACGGAAGTGAACTTACAACGGCGCTTATGTCGCTTAACCACATGAATAAGCCACTTTCTCTTGCATTCTCCCATAGAATCGTCCCATGGCATTGTCGGGACACGAAATCTACCAGTATGTCTTGGCTGATAGAGTGATAAGCCCAGTTGATCTCCCTCCAGGACATATGGATCTCGTTAGTTCTTCCTTTTCGCAGCGCATGCTGGCGATAGAAGAGCATAAATCTTGCTCCGTTCTCGTCGAGAGATCTTCGCTGTTTCTCAACAAGACCGGCACACTCAACAATATCGACCAATTGAATCTGTTCGTGACTAGAAAGTTGGGGGAGAGCTATGCTTTGAAGCTTTTCGCAAATTTTGATTGCAATCTCTTCTGAGTAATGGTCACCATCATCGTCAAACGACATGCTATTTATCAGGTGAGAAGGGTCGGTGCCATTAGTCATCTACTTCGTTAGTTGTTGAGTCAATAAATTGGGAGATAAGACTACTCACAGAATCGGACAAGTAGAATTCCGCCAGGTCAAGGCCAAGGTAGTCATCGATGACATCGCCTTCGATATGATATTTAAGAGTGTGATTCAAAGCCAAGAGTACTCGTTTAACAACCGTGTCCTTCCCTGCTAGCATACACTGGCTAAGGAACTGTGGATGGAATATGGGCAAAGGTCCATTCAATCTTTGGACTACTTCAAACAGGTCTCGTGAGTCGGCCTTGGCCTGTACTGTCCGCAAGCTTGTAACGAGCGGATGAGTTGTTTCGAACTTCCTGTCGTAGTAGAATAATTGGTTTCCTGCGCCTATGACGAGGTTACCATCGCTTAACCAAGTTGAGTCACCAATGGGGTGTGGCGTCAGTTCTCGTATATTAATCTCTCGGATAGGAGCCCACGCTGGACCCTTGTTGAGGTAGTCGAAACGCATTTGTGCAAGCAGCACAACGCGGTATGGAAATCCCACGGCGAGTATAGATTGCGAATCTGGAGTTGAAGTCCAGTCCAGATCTTGCACCGTATTCTGGCCTTCAAAGCTTTGTTCATATTCGAGTCTTGCGCCTCGTATGTCCCAAATGGTGACTTCTGACCGATCTTGGTTTACAAGTGCAGCTTTTTTCATCGTACTACCACTGACTAAAGCGGGCTCCGGTATGCCCGTCTCCATTGACGAGGTCGAGAGCCATTCGACTCGGTCTTGGCGCGTATCAACCCTAGCAGTCCAAAATTCGACGCGCCCACCATGTGTATAAGATACTGCAACATCTCGAGCAAACACATCCAGAAAACCAGCCACAACTGGCGTTGCCCCTGCCGGATCGACGGGTAAGACGTACGCAAGGTCAGCAGCGCCTTCGAGTTCAAAGGTACAAAACTCTCGTATAGGGTTCGCAGGGGACTTCATCGCCGTCCCATTCATTCCGTTGAGCCCATCCGCATCCAACGGCAAGCGGATCTCCCACACTATACCACGTTGCTCTGAAGTGACGGTCGCAACGTGCGCAATGGATGTATCCTCAGCTCTTTGCCTTGGGAGAACAAGGATGCACAGGGGTTTCCCCGGAATGCTATACTGACATTCCCCAAGAAAGCTGTGAACCGAAGTACGACAATCCCACACTGCGATACTATCATGATGTAGGAAAGCCACAAATCGACCTCCTCTCAGCATGCAAATCCGATGAATATGCCGCTTCTCAGAGATGACATTGTGTCTGAGCAACTTGCCTCGCTGGTGGTTCCAAACAATACTCTCGCCCTGCTCGGTGCGTGATACGATAGCACGTCCACTAAAATTGCGCACGATCTTTTTGATGGCACCCGAATGGCCGGACCACGTTGCTCGGTGAGCCAACCTGCCGGACCTGGTCCCGGGGTCCAAGAGGTCTGCTATGTTGCTCTCAAAGACTTCAATGTTCCCATCGAAGTGATGAAAGAGCACATGAAGGTCTCCCGAGCACTTGTTGCAGTAACTCAATATTTCCACGTGTGGGGACGTTTTCGTAGAGCTGGTTAGGAACTCAAAATCTTTCGACTTGACGAATGCAACATTATCCATATTATTAGCTCCTTTCGACGTTCCACTAATGTTCTCCAACGCCCAAGCCGACATGCTCCCATGCCCGTCGAACACGATACACAGTTCGGTGTCTCGGTTAGCGATGGAGAGCAGATATTGAAGTGCAACATCGTCCTTCTCTTTACCATCCCCTCTCTCGACGATGACTTTCTCGGTCGCATTCGCAATATCCCGTTGACTGATTATGAAGGCCCATTTCGCATTGGAAGTGGAGTGGCCAGGGTCTTGCGGTATTGCGCCTGCGAGGTCTAATTTTCCCCAAAGACGCATGGACGGGCGGCCATTTTCGTCTGCGCCGGTCCACACGCGCAGATAATTGTCGGCGCAAAAGGTATAGAGAACGTTCTCGATGGTTTGGTCGACATGGAAGGGCTTGCGCCAGTGGATGCTGGTGACAGCTTTGGGATGCGGCAGGTAGCCGAGCTCGAAATTGACCTCCTCAGACCCAAAGTTTAATCTTCGCCACACCTTGACCAGGCGATCGTGGTAGCCAATAGAAGCGATGTATGACGAGTCGTAGGAGAGACTGGCGGCTCTGGCGGGGCTCGGTAGTTCCTTTTGCCAATGACACGAAGGAGACGTCGGTGCGGTGTCGTAGAGCCAGAGGGAGGATCGAGCGACGAGGAGCTCTTCGGAGCTACCCCAGGAGAGAGTGGCAGGTGTCGATCCGGGTCCGACTTCAAAAGAAGCTTGTAGCGCCCACTACACATTGTAATCAGCTGATTGTCCTGCTTTGTTTGTTGATAAGTAGGTCCTGACCTTCAGTGATTCATCGACACCATCAAGAGGCCGGTACACCCTGACAGTGGCGTCGGTGCAGGTAGCTATCTTTCCTGAAGACTCATCGAAAGCGACAGTCTCGAGTTGTCTCTCATCATCGTCGTAGATTGTTTGTAGTACGGTTTCGGGGTCGGCGAGGATGGAGAGAGCGTTGCCGGTGACATAGACAATGACGCGCTTGCCGTCCCAATAGCCAGTAGAGACAGCTTGGAGGCCAGCTTCTGGCTTGCCTGGAAGGACCCCCTTCATCCTATCGACAAGGTCGGTTCATTCATGTAAAGCATTGTCTAATCGTATCTCGTCGCGCATTCGGTTGGGGAGATGTGGAGGTGCAAGACGGGAGTAGGTGGATGTCGCAAACCAGGTTCTAGCCGACGATCGGAGAAGCTTCGACAATACGGTACAGGCACTTCACAAAGACGTCCACGGAAAGGAGGTACTATTGATGCGATATGCAGTATACGGTCATGTGCACACGAAAGGCATTACATTACAGTATGCTGAGGTCATACCGGCGCGGTATCTGAGTCTTCTAAGTGTTGAGGACCCTGAAGGACACTTGACAGCTGACCCGTGTCAGCGGAGCTACAGCTGCAACATGACGTGGGGGTTCCGAAGTATAGTGGGCACTTTTACATAATCCAGCGACTACATGCCTCAAGATGCTTCAACTTCTCCTTATCAAATTCAATTTAGCAACATCGTGAAATTTACATTCTATGGTATTCTCTAAGATCATCACTCCATCCATTTCTCAGTGCTTTCCAAATATGTAGCAGATGAGATCCAGCTATGGGTGAGAAGACTTCTGACACATGACAAAGCTCCCCTCCCCCAAGGCTACGGATTCGACTGTTACATCATGGCCATAAAGATAAATGGATAGCACAGCAGACTCTACTCAATCAGAAACATAACCACCATCAAAGTCGCTTCTGACATCCAGGGGGTCCACTGGGCACGCCGTGAAACGGGACAGGCCGGGAAAGCAGCTTCTTTGAAACAATAGGTTTGAAGATACCTCGAAGTGGACATGCGCCTTTCCACGGTTACAGCTTTCCTCTCAGTATATTTAAGCCAGGAGGTGAATTGCCTAATCACCCAGTTTAGGCAAACAGCCGGGCTCAGTTGGCGGATTGGTCGTATCCAGGCTTAAAACCAGGTTGGGTCACACCTTATGCTGGGGGTAGATAAGTCCAAATACTGGTTGGTTCCTTCGCCGGAAACGGCAATTAACATTATGGCCCAGTGGTCAAACTTAACAGGCAAATTCACAAATTTTCCAAATTTCAAGACTCTGGATAATCAACATTCCAGGACCAAGACTTAATCCTGAAAAAGAATCAGGACAAAATCCCAAAAAAATCCCAACATTGGATTTTCCGGGGGCACGACCTTTGTCGTGCTATGGTTTTTGCCTTTTTTTTTTCATTCTATTCTTCTTTTATTTCTATTCTCCTGATGAAGTGTCTGTTCAAGTCTCATATACACTTGACGAAGCAGTGTTGTGCGGGGCACACGAGGTTGGCAGTTCAATTCCCACTCTCTCTGGCTTTTAACTTCCCCCCGCCCTTTCTATTTTGGCTCTTCACAATAGCAGCCTTTTGAAGAAATGATTTGTTTTGCTTTCAACTGGGATCAAAGTTTAGAGACGACGGACTTATCGACATCGAGGTCAATCGATTAGTCGCAAACGAATGATTGAATCCTGTCGCCGTTAGCGCGTTGTCACAATCAACTGCTTTTACACTTTGGATGTTACTAAGCTTGATCTTCTGAATGCCTTCTGACCGATCGATGAGGATGGAGGTTGCCATCCTTGCAGTATTGTTGGCCAAAAGCTGGGCCTTGCCCAGCTGATCTAGGACCCGGGCATCCCAGGCTGAGACGATGTCGTTTATGAAAGTTGCCTGATGGTAGAAAAGTACACCTTTTGTTAAGCACAGAGCCTTGCGAAGGCATTTCCCCAGGCAAATTGAGACTTATGCTCCTTGGTTACGCCAATAGCTTTGTCGAAATTCAGCTCCGGCGACTGGTACTGGCCGCCCCCAATGCTAGCTGTTTCAGGTCCATATCTTCTTTAGGAAACATGCAGGACATAGTTCTGTTTGAAAGTAGGATGCAAAGCGCCATGGCGGCTATCAAAAATCATTGGTGTTTCTTCAAGAGACGTGCAGGACAGAGTCGTGTTGAGAAGCAGGCTCGAAGCGCCACGGCGGCAAGGAACATTACTGACCCAATGGGTGAGTTACGGCTAGTCGCAATAGCGGTATACCGATGCAATTTGAATCATCCTTGATACATCACTTTGTGTCAAAAGGGGCATCAATGTTTTAATCCTGCCCAAATTTCAACGGGTCTCTTAAATACACTTGATAGTCCCCGCCATTTTATCGAGCACAAAATCTCCTTACCGATCGTGCGAAAGCAATTCCTATGCACCGGACTCTCAAGTCTACAACTAAGTAGCCTGAGGTTCCAAGAATACGTTATGTATGTTAACTAATTGATAGCCATCTACATCCGAGATACTACGTCGATCGGCCGTTTCAACTCAATCTTCTTACTCTATTCTTCCACAAATGAAAACAACGAGGGTCCTTGGGGCATGCATTGCCTTTTCAGACATCTCCTCTGCGTTATATCTTCAGAGCCCGTATAGCCGTGAACAGCTTTGGATACCCCGAGAAACAGGGAATGACCAGCAAGAACACCAAATTGGGTGGACGCCTAGACCGACGTCAGCGCCAGGTCTTGCAAAGGAGAATGAAGCGGTGTTAAAGCTACTCAAGCGGCAATTCGGATCTTCGCAGGTTTCACAGGTGGCAGGCACAGATTGGGAGAACTCTTAAGACTTGTGGTTGGTTCTCCGGCATATCATGTAAGTGACTACCAACCAACTGAAAGGAAAAAACGACTCTTAATATCAACCTCCAGCTTCGGCTATCGTGTGTGGCGATGAGTTTACTTGCGCTACGAACTCAGATAACATAGTCGCATGTACAAGCGGCGATCTTGCACCATTTTACACGGAGTGTATTGACTATTCTGCAGTCCAAGCTGGGTCGTGCTTGAATGTCGGCAGCGCAACTGGATGTTGGTAAGTTTTTTTTTTCTTTTGTCGCCTGATTAATCAGGGTCAAAATTCATTTCTCAACAGCATCATTCATTACTCACCCTGACATCATCGACGTCTCATTAATAATGAATCAAATGATAGCCAAGATGCTTCCGAACCAGCATGTGGAACTTATATCTGGACCGGATCTCCAGAGCATTTTATGTACGAATGCTTTGCGACAGCATCCGTTCTCTCGATCCTAGATGTCCCGCAGTTTGTTGTTGACGAGTCGATCTTTTCAAAGACGCACACCACTCCTACACCAACGATGTCATCTGCCGAATCAAGTGCAGCTAATGACCAGTCCGGAGGCACTTCATCAACGACCACCACTGTCACCTCCATCATAAATGGGAGCGACACGAACACCCCGGGAAACCAAAGTATCATTCATTCATCCAGTAGAGTCCCAGTGATTGCCGGTAGCGCTGTCGGGACTATAGTCGGACTTTTCCTGCTATTCTTGCTGTTCATTTTTCGGCACAAACTCTTTTCTGCCTTCAGGAGTAATGCGAATAGGATTAACGCTGATTTACCCATCAAATCCTTCTCTCATGAAAACATGTCGACAGGATTCTGGAATTTGAAGGCTGAGTTGGACGCTACGGTCATACGGGCTGAGCTCGAGGGTGAACCGTGCGAGCGGAACTCCAGGTCACTTGGCTGGAAACCGGAACTAGAGGGCACACCTGGAGTCCACGGTCGGCATGGCGTATATATATTCAAAAGGAGCGAGCTAGAGGCTCATAGCCGGCGACCTCCGTTGGGTGCTGTTCCTGACAGCCATCAAGATCGGTGATAGATAACGGAATTACATTAGTTGAGGGGGGGTTACGTCTTATCGATCTTGATATCTCACTTATCTAGGGTAAATAGGCATTGGTGCGGGCTGTATAGAAGGATAGCTTGGAAATGGCAACCATAATGAAAACGAGTGGGACTCTTTCCGTTGTTACCAGACTTCTCGAATCTACTTAAGCCAGTACCACTTCGTCTTATAAAACCAGACAGCATATCCAAAGACAAGCTTCAAGAGGTCATGGACACTAACATCACAGGCTCCTCAGCATCCCTCCTACACATCCGCGCCAAAGACGAGCCCTTCGAGTAGCGGCCATAAGACACTCCCCGAACGTAGACCGCCCGAGTTCTATCAGCGCAGCTTCGTTTGCGGGCCCGCTCCTTTCGCGTCCGCGGATCCCCATTTGTACCAAGCGGTATCGGCTTGGCTGTCGGATACGGCTTTGCATGCTGATCCTGGTAAAATGGGAAAGAAACTCAATAATGTGACAAGTAAGTCACTGTAAGTGGATAGCCATACCCTGTTCGTGTGCTGTTAAGCTGTTGAGCTATATATGCATGGCTTGAAAGTTCAAACCAAAATACAAAAACGCAGACTATTCACAATAGGCATTATTCAGGAGGCATTTCACGAGCTGACGACTGAATATTAGCCAAGCGAAGAACGTCACGGGGGCTCATGGCAGGGCGATCATCCACCAACGATTTTGGGATTTGTAGAGTGGCCGTCTTGTCGTGTCAGGCACACAAGAGGTCGTGATGCGCTTACGAGACCTCCACGAGCTTTTATATCGGGTTGTCATTCACATATCAAGAATTCATCAAACAATCAACACAGCTACTACATCAGCCGAGACTTGATATCAAGACCCAATCCAGCTGATGTGTCAAAGCTGGTGACACGGGAGACTGTAATAGATCGGTTGTATCAGCCCTATATGTGAAACTTGCCCAGTTTAGAGAACTAAAGGTGACAGCTGAGGTTGTTGTGATACCTATAAGCTCTACCTAACACGTCAATGATTCTCCAACTACCTATGAGAATGAACAAAGGTACTGTCATAGCAGTGGCACATTAGAACATAAAAGCGAGAGATTTATCATTACTTCATCTTTCTCTCAAGTCCAAGACTCGCAGTTTTCAATCCACAACTCTTCAAGTTATATACTCAAGATGCAGCTCCGCCAAATCACCTACTCCATCACCATCATCACCATCGCCTCTGTACATCTCACCACAGCCAGCCTATGCACAGAGACGAGTTGGCCTTATCATGATTTTCCAGTAGAAGAATTACAGCGTACTGCTATAGATTGGGCGATCTTGGCTACGGTCAATGTCAAAGAGGTATTTTACAAGCTTTCACTGATACCTGCTGATAGCCATTCCGTCTGGCTAACAGTATAATACAGCTCCTCACGGGACCGATGTCCCGGATAGTATATTTGTGGTGACATGTAAAAGTATTAGACAAATACTAGGACGCATATTGCTGCGTTGTAGGGGCGAAGATAGGTCCTAAAGCAGCCGTCTATGGCATAGAGCTTGAAAAACATGAATACCTAAGTACGTCAGATGTATGCATATCATTGCTTCTTAACTACCTAATAGTATCAAGGGGGTTACAGGGAAGGTAAATAAGAGACAGCGGAGGCAGGGCCAAACACCCAATCTGACCAGTCATCTTGAAGCTATAATTAGAAGTTGCTCTTTTGCAGAATAGAGGGAAAGAAAGATTCTCATGTTCCTGTAGACTTTTTGTTGACGGGTTGTGATGCCTGACTAAGGCGACACATAGAAGATAGCACTCAGGATCTCAACCAACAACATCTTCATGTTATTATTATCTACATCAAGGTTCCTTCTGGATACCGGTAAGTAACCTAATCCAAGCAGCTCTTGCCCATTGTCACTTTGCAAGGCAGTGCCGCATTTTCATGTCTTTATCACCTCTCCCTCATCATCGCGATCCCCTTAATCAGCAGAAGCCTTCGCCAAAGCCTCCAGCAGATGCGGCGGGAACCGATATCTAAGCTGGCTAGTATACGTCGTCAAGTCGATGCTGATCTGCTTGAGTTCCTCACATAGAATGCGTCTCGTACCATCGTTACCACTAAACTGTCCGCCCATGAGACGCTCCCGGTGCCGGATGCAGCACGTGATTGTCCACATGAGTAAATTGGGGACGTTAATGGCGACCGCTTGAGACAAGCCAGCGAATTTGGCTGCGTAGAGGCGTACCTTGGCCACATCACCCTTGGCGTCTAGAGGGAGGATCTCAAGGGTCTTGATTTTCTGTTGTAAAAGGGCCGTTGGTCATCATGTATATTTCACACAAGATAGAGACGCTGTAAAGTGTTGTAGAGGGGTAAACTTACATCCAGTGCAACAGGCCACTGCTCGGTCTCCACGAGACCCTTGATATCACTCATTTGTAGTAGGAGATGGCACGCAGATCGGTTCTGGTCGGTGATCCTATTCGAAAACATGGCGTCCTTCTCGTAGATCGTCATCATAGTTGAAGCTAGCTGTATCGGATCGTCAATAGAAACAAGACTTAGACTGCTTCCAGCCAATGCTTTGGCCTCTTCGCCTGTGGTGCGCGGCTTGATAGGCATGAGACGCATCGGGTCTTCAGCGATCTCAAGCGAGATGGCCTCGCTGAGGGCTCGACTGACAATAGTGACGACACTGTCGAAGTCTCCGGCAAGATGATACAGGAGAACAGCATCGGTCGTTCGGCCATTGTCATCCGCGAAGCGAGCGGCTTGAAGTGTGACCGTTTTGACGAAATCGTCCTCTTCCCTCAACCCGATAAGAGGTCCACGTTCTTCAATAAGACCCATGAGGCGGTGTCCAGTGGGAGTTATGTCACCAATCAGTTTACTGAACTCTCTTGTTTCCAAGACTAGTTCTCGCAAAGCTACGTGGCAAAGCTCGGCCTGTTGACGACCAGCGTCGCTGCCCAGGTCGGCATTGAGGCAGATGAGAGTGAGATAGTCAACAGCGGCAGCGACATCGGCAGCACGAAAATCTCTGGTGTAGTAACCCAGCATCCGACCAAAGCTTAGCTGAGGCTTCGAGCGAGTATCATGGGACAAAAGTGTATCAGATGTTGTCCATGGGTCGGCTGGTCGGATGAGGCCGTAAAACTCGAGAGCAATGGCAAAGTGAATGGCATCTACATAAGAGAAGGTATAGAGATAAGCCACTGCCTGTTCGAACATACCGGCCAAGATCTGCAAGTAGAAGAACATGCCAAAGCTGCCATTGTTGTCTTCTGTAGGATTCTTGGGGAAGTGTTTCAATCCGATTTCTCGTATGCTGGCTCGAAGGTCCTGCAAACCGTACGACTCAGTGGCTACCTCAGTAGCTTTATCGTTCTCGCGAGCAAGATTGAACTGTAGCCAGACCCAGTCGTCAACTTCTGTGTTCAGGTTCTCAAAACTGCGGTTATTAACGTCACATCGTCCTACTACCTTGTAGCAAGCCATACGATAAGGGTCGATCGAGTTCTCAGGAGCATTACGAGCTCTCTGATTGTATTCATTGTTGCAACGGTCCTGGACTTGGCGTCTGAGACGGCGCTCTGGACTGGCAACATACTCGAGTAGGTAGGACGTAAATGTGCGATCAATGGTGCGGAAGGTAGTAGTCTTCGCCTTCACGTACTTGGCAGCGTCGTCGACATAGCCAGACCGCAGCAGAAAGTAGACAACAGCCCAGACGAACTCTCCATCTACTTCTTGGAGCTCAGTGTTATCGGGAACCAGATCTTTGCGTATGTACCGTAAGCGGACGTAAGCCTGTATCTTACTAATGACATCAGGTCGACCACCGAGGGCAGCTTCTCTTGGGTGCTTAGCAATAACATTCTCGATTTCTTTAAAGAACTTCTTTTCCAAAAATCGATTCGCTCCATCAAGAATGCGCTTCCGCATCTGCACTGAGCCGGCAGACTTCTCGTTCAGGTCCAGGTAGTTATCTTTGTACTGGCGCTCTCTGGCTGTGGCATCTCCAGCGAATGTTTCGACTTCAGGGTCTTCGCCTACTATGGACATGGCGGCGTGATAAGCATCGACGAGCTGCTGAGCATGCCGATCGCCCGTCTTACTCTCGACATTGGAGAGCTCATGCAGGATAGGGTAAGGAGTCTGTTCCAGCCGAGCATGGTTAAGATCCCGAATGCAATGCGCAAGCTTTCCTTGTTTCTCACGGAGGAATCTGTCGTCTAAAGATAGATTGCCCTGAGCCGCTGCAGGCGTAGCCGTGGCATCCTCGATATCTTTGAATTCTGTCTGAGCATGGGCCCCAATCTTGCTGGGAGTACCAATAACGGATTTCTGTAAAGTTGAGCGCCCAAAGGTGCTAGCCTTGCCGTTGGTAGATGCACCTCGTGAAGCCTTAGGATTTCGTCGTGAGCGGCCGAAACCTCCCGTCGTCTCTCGACCAGCGGCTCCCAAACCAGGCTCACCTGCTCCGTCATCCTTTGTCTTGATACCGAAATGCTCATATATGCGTTTTCTCTGGGCCTCCCACTCCATGGTCATGTTGTCCTCGAGAAAGTTATCAAAATCCCTTGCGGATCTCTCGAGACCGTCAGCGATCATGCTCAGGGTGGTTTTGGATTGGAGATTCGCGAGGTAGGCTTCGACATCGACTTCATTCGCAGCGGGGATATGGGCAGGGCGTTCGGCGCGGGTAACATTTTGGGCACTGAAGAATCGTAGGTCTTTCACAGCAGCTCCGGGGTCGACGCCAGACGCAGCAAGCATGTACTGGGCCTTGCCGTGCTGAAGAGGGTCTGCCTGAGGACCGAGTTTTCGGAGTCGCTGGCGCAGGTCACCAAGACCGAGTTGTAGACTGGGCAAGTCATCGAGGGGTGATTCGCCTTTGGCTTGCTTCTTGCTCTTGGCTAGGAGGTTTTCGAAGTAACCTGTTGTGTTTGGCTGGGGTAAAGGGGCGTTGGTAGATGTAGCGGCGGTTTGTTGTTGTTGCTGTGTAGCTCCGAAGGCACCGGTATTCTGATTGTTATTTGTCGAGGCTCCGAGCCCCAATCCTAGCCCTAAGGTTGGGGTTGCCTGAGCTTGGGTCCCAGTTCCCGTACCCCCAAGAGTTGTGCCACTAAGAGTTGTGCCGAAGAGGCTGCTAGGCTGTTGCTGTTGTTGCTGTGTGGGAGCTGCAGGAGTTCCAAACAAGCTACTTGGTTGAGATTGTTGCTGCGTCTGTTGGGTGCTCGCATTCTGATTCCCAAATAGCCCTAGGGAGGGGGTAGTAGCGGCGGGTTGTGCGGGTTGGGTCGCAGTCTGGCCGAATAAACCACCAGTCTGTGTTTGCGGTTGTTGAGACGTTGCGGCAGGCGTAGGAGTACCGAACAAGCTCGGAGGAGTCGCAGTCGCCGCTGGCTGAGCTGGCGTCGCAGGAGTACCGAACAAGCTTCGAGGTGCCTGAGCTGCTGCTGGCTGCTGAGCTCCAAAGAGCCCACCAGCAGCTGGGGTGGTCTGCTGGGCTTGGCCGAAGAGAGACATGGCAGGGCAATTGGTAGAAAATGTGAGGTTTCTCGTGAGTGCCCCTTCGGCGAGAGGAAACAGCGCCGAGAAAATGAAGGTGGGCAATGGAATGCAGAAGCTTCCGTAGCTAAGTCGCAAAATGGTTATAAATTTCCTTACCAGGCTGAAGGAAAACAATCAACAAGGTAGCTAGCTGGGCGCCTGTGCACAGACCGCTAGCCACTTTTGGGCGCGTCTGATTGGACGACGCGCTTATACATCCCCGACCACATGCAACTGCCAGTGTAAGTACCTACCATCTTTAAGCATCTCTATCATCGCACACATATGATGAATAATTTCTCGTGCTTTCATAAGAATGATTTGATTCTCTCCAGAAGCCTCGCCCAATACTTCGAAAATTTTCACTAGAATTAATCTCATGTTATCTTTCCCTCCCTTGCGGCGACCCCCATCGCCGTTGTTGGAAGAACTGTCATCTGCCAGTGTCTTCAATTCCCAAGCGATGACAGCTCTCTAATTCAGCCTTCGTGTTAAAATAGACTGCTGGAGTCCTAGAACTTCCATGTGTTCCCTCAAGCTCTGGCTTCATAACATAGATGTACTGCCGAGGCGCCCAGGTCGGGTTCAAGACTTAGGTATCCTACAAATCCAAGACTGTCATTTTTTGGCTTCTGATCTATCATTTTGCGTTTGTCAAGATGTTTGTGCCGATGCTAGACGATCATAAAGCTGGCCAGGAGACAGAGTAGGACGAATGAGATAACGCTGACTGAGATAATTAACCGCTTGATAGGTTTCTGGGCTTGCTGACTGATGATCCGGTTGGCTCGAAGAATTGAAAGATGCCTTGATCGAACTAGAAAACGATGATCCCTCTAATCTCACGCCTCGCAGTATGAGCGTCACGGCGCCTGCAGACACAAAAACAGAAGTCAGGGCTGGCAAACGTGAAGACAGTTTGTCCTGTGACTACAGGCAGCCATTCGTCCTCATTTCTTATCAGGAACGGCCTAATTAGTGTTACCATTGTGGCTTCGCATTGAGCGCATGCTATCGCCAGAGTATGGCATGTCAAGCCACTGCCAACATCCTGGCGTCAGTTCCCAATGATCAAATCGGACCAGTTGTATAAACAACACACATCGGGCAGCAAAAACGTATTCTGATTCTATTTAATGGATGCTGGGGTCATGCCAAATGCACAATAGAACCCTGGTGAGTACTCTAAAATTGTGGTGTCTGATATGAAATTTGGCATGCATGATAAGTGTGGTCTGGCAGTGATGTCGGTGAATACGCTACCGAAAATAGGTTCAAATATGTAGCGAAGTTACCATCTTCGAAATCGTAGTCTTGCAAATAAGTCGTTGCACAGACGAGCGGCGGTGTTCATACAGTGGTAAGTGTGAACACCGATGATGAAGAACCCGTAGCATCACGCTGAACCATGCCTGGTTTTGAAACCGCGACCATCACTGAGACCCGAATGAGGCTTGGGACTGCCTTAGCTCCCAGTACAAACAATATCGTAGGACTAGAAATGAACAGAGGAGGACATAATCTGTTGCTTAAGAACGTAATAGGGTAGATTTTACATGAGCCCTCCTTTTCAGACTATTTAACAGTGAAGTCCACCCAAAAGATCTTCTCGATCCATACTGGCTAATAAGCCTTGCTCGATACTCTGTCAGCAAAGGGGTGCATCACTAGCGAGAAGGATATAAAAAGCGGGATGCCTCACGCAGGGGCCAAACTGCTATCATTAGATCATACTTGCATACAACCACAGCGATACAACAATGGCATCCAATCAGTCCTCTTGGAATTTATTATGCATACTATATCAAAGAGGCAGGACACAGTTTGGACTTTGGCGCCCCGGTAGCTGAGAATCATCCTACATAGCATTCCATATCTATTAGAAGGCTGTGCAGAATGTGACTGTAACCTGTCATCCTGACATGCAAGTCAGGCTCTCGGACATTCGGTCTCTCTTGAGATACCAGGCTTTGTGTTGCCGTAACCTCAATCCTCCTAACGGCTACTTCCTCTCCCGTCCAACTTCAATATTGACCAATCGATCACGGCCCTCTGACACGACCTTCATCTTCACTTACATAACTGACGTGCCGGAGCCCCTGTCGTTTCCCCCAAGCCCCGGTTTCATAAAGTAGATGGCAGAGCCGCGTTGGTCGATTGACATTGCGTCAAGTTCAGCTCGTATCAAAGTTCCATCAAGTTCCGCTCCTACTATCGAGGCTTCCAGTTCGGGCATGAGATATAGGTGTCGCGAAAACACATTGCCAATTCTCGTTTTCTTTCTTTTCTCCTTCTGAACCTTCGTCTTGCGTTTGTCAAATCTTTTGCGTCGATGTCGGATAACTAAGAAACTAGCCAGAACAGATAACAGGGCAAATGAGATGATGCTGACTATAATGATCAATAATCTAATGGTCTTCGAGCTTCCTGGCTGATGGGACGCCTGGGAAGCCGAATTTTCGAATTGGCTTGGAGAGCTAGGAGATGCCGATGGAGATGTCGATGAAGTGCTCAGATCAGTGGATATTATTCCTGCTGATCTCTCCCCAATGAGCGTGATAGCATCCGCCGATAAATAAATGGAAATTCCAGTTGCCGATAGAGGATTGAAAGCAGAACCATACATGAGAACGAGTTCTCCTGTGATTGTTTTGAGTATTTCTCCTTCATTTTGATATCCTACGAGAAGCGTTATCCCCGTCGTTACCGACCAAGTCCTGGCTGCACAATAAGCGCAGGCAATCAAGGGACTGGTGCCTCCTTGTACACAAGTCAAGCCGCTATCAACACTCGATATTAGATTGATAGTACCAGAATGGGCCGATATCCACGAGACACACACCTTCGGCAGCATAAAGCGCTCTGGTTCTCATCGACGTTTGCTGTGGTTCTGCCAGATGGGCAATAAATCCCAGGAGAATATACCAGGACTGGCGATAAAGTACCGGAGGCGTCCTCAGTAGCGTTCGGGATACATAATATTGCCCCCCCGCTGGTATGGGTGAAGCCGGTGACAGGTTCTCCAAATAACTCTAAATACTCAGCAGTACAATTGGTGGTGCTCAGGCAGGTAGACAGATCTATATAAGGTGTTGCACAGAGGTTCGGTGGCGTGTATATCGTCGTAAGTTCAAACACCGAGACTGAAGAGCCTACAGTATCGCGCTGAACTATGGTTGGATGTGGGATTGATAGCATATCGCCAATCTGATAGCTTGGTGAACCTATTATGAAGCTGAAAAGGAGAAGCAATGCAGACGAAATTTACATATCTCTCGAAAGTAGATCCAGAGTAGTTTTAATTCAACTTCCGCTGCAACTCTGTTCGCCTCAGCCAACGTCCATTCCAAGCGGGCACAACGTCGAGATCGAGTTGGTTCATCGCCTCTCGGGTGCCTACTTCAACGAAGGTCGCAGCTCGTATAAGAGAGAAATGGAGTGCGATTTTCGTGCAGAGACCCGGGTGGCCAAACCGCCACTGGTTGAATCATAGTTAGGTGCAACCACACCAATTTTGATAGATGTTGCATTGTCCTCTGATCCAAGATAATAATTTGGGGGTGGCTTCTACATGCATGCTTTATTTATCGCATCAGCATTGTTTCACTGTTACAGATTGATCACTGCTGCTCCGGAAGCTACTCCTTTCATCACGCGTAGCCCATCTGAGGTACTAACGACGGAAGTGACACTAAAAGCGCAAGATATATCAAGCTCGTGTTGCCGTAACCTTCAGCACGCCTAATTGCGAAACCCTTGGCCATCTTCAATAGCCAAGCCGTCATGGCTGTCTAACTCGGCCTTCGTTTTCACATACACGCCTGACATGGTACGGCTTCCTTGAGATCCTTCAAGCTCCGGCTTAACAAAGTAGATGCCAGACCCATGTTCGCCAATGGTCGTTCCATCAAGCTCTACTCGTGCTATCGCTGAGGCATCTAGCTCGGGCTTGAGACCTAAGTACAGAGCACCATCGCTCGCTTTCTCTTTACTTGTCTTTTGACCTGTTCTTTTGCGACGATGCCGGACTACTAGGAAGCTGACCAGGACAGAGAGTAATAGAAATGAGACAACACTGATTATGATAATCAATAACTTGATGGTTTTTGAGTTCTTCGACTGATGGGCTGCTTGGGGAGCCAGACTCGTTGATTGGCTTGAAGAAGTGTAAGATGTAGTCGAATTACTTGAAGATACCTCTAGAGGACTGGTAGATGTTGTTGAAGGATCGGACGATGGTACCGAAGGATTGGAAGATGGTATTGGAGGACTAGATGATGTCGTCAAAGAATTGGAAGATAATGTTGAAGTGCTAGAGGATGTAGTCAAAATAGTAGAGGATACCATCGAGGGAGAGGGAGTTGTCGTTAACTGAGTAGAAGATGCCGTTGAAGGACTAGAAGACAGTGTTCCCCCCAAGTTCCGAGGAATGAGTGTGACAGCGTTCGCAGTCAAAAAGAACGGGCTGCCAGCCACGACCGCATAACTATCTGTGACTACTACCGTTGAGCCATCTTGAATTCCGTCAATGAAAGTCGCCGTAAAAAATGGTGGACTAGACGTTGTGCCTGTACACTGAGTGCAGGCCCCTGAGCCTCCTTGTACACATGTCAGGCCACTATCAGTCACCTAGCATCAGATTCGGATAGTCTAAGTAAGCTGGTTCCGCAACGCGAGAAACATACCTGGGACAGCAGAAAGTTCTCTGATTGTCATCAACAGTCGCCGTAGTCATGCTAGCCGGGCAATAAACCCCAGGTGAATACTCCAGGACCGGCGTAATATTATCAGAACCATCCGTTGCAAGGCTCGGGACGCATGATATCGGTGGTCCAGTAGTACTAGCCGTGTAATCTGTCGTCCTAAACCAATCTAAATATGTATAAGAAGTGCAATCGGTGCTCAAGCAATCAGCAAACTCGTAAGGCGTTGCACAAAGTGGCGGCGGTGTGTATATGGTTGTAAGTGCAAATGATGACGCCCCTACAGCACCACGCTGAGCTACGGCTGGCCGTGAAATTGATGGCATTGCTACCACTCTAAATAGAGTAAGTACTGCTTGAGTTTCTCACTGCAATGTCTATTTCATCTCCCAGCTACGTACGTGCTTACGAAATCACCGTGTTTGTCGGAAGTAAGGAGGGGTTCTTAATCCAAGTCCCCCCTCAACTCTGTTCCGAGAACCAACATGCATAAAGGTGCATGATCATTATCAATGTGGCTGATCTTTTCCTTGATGGGTGCAATGACCTAGCTGTTGGCTGTACAACTACACCAACATCTACCTCCACGATAACGATTTGGGGGCAGATTTTACCCAGTAGCGGTAACCTGTATAGCAAATATACTTCATACATAAGTGCCTACCATATCGTTCATAAACGCCAAAACAGCAACACACATAGATAGTCGAATCCATAATATCGAAATCTCAGAATCTTGATCAATTCTATCTCTATAGGCATTGCCCCCTATTTATCAACACCTTATTACCCATCTTCATACCCATCACCATCACCACTACCTCAGATACCCTTAAGCAGTCCAAGCAGCAGTAGCCTCATCAACCTTCTTCCGATATTCCTGCTGCGTCCGGCACTGCTCCAAGAAGACATCATACTTAGCATCGAGCAACTTCTTCTCCTTCTCATTCTTCCCCGGCTTAACCAACCGTCCCGGTTTACTCATGCGGTCCATGATGCTCCACAGATTCTCCGTATTACCGTCGGCATCCGCACTAGCAGCTTTGGCTCCGAGCATCGCCGCGCCGTGGACGACGGCCGCGTGCACATAGCGCGGGATGAGAACCGGCATGTCGCACACCGTCGCCATGAGGTCCATAAGCATCTCGTTCTGGCACTGGCTGCCGGACATGAAGATTGTCTGGATGTTGTGGCCGGAGGTATTCATCGCCTCGACGATCTGCCGCGTCTGCAGCGCGATGAACTCCATCGTCGCGTAGTAATATAGCGCCAGCCCGTCAACACTTGAGTCCGAGCTGAGACCGATGACGGAACCTTTCATATTAGGGTCCGCGATGGGTGAACGGTTACCCCAGAGATCGCCGTAAAAGAAGAAGTGGCGGCCGAGGTACGAGACCGTTGGTGCGGATTGCTTCTCTGCTAGTTCGCGGAGGTGGCCATTGAGGTAGTCGTAGATGTTCAGTTGCATAGCCTCCGCGAGAGGAATGACTTCCTTGTGTGCCGGGTGAGTCTCGATGACGTGACGCAGAAGCTCGCCAGTGGCGGATTGACCACCTTCGGCCAGCCAGAAGCCAGGGAGAAGGACATCACGATACGGTCCCCAGACACCATTCACAAACACAGGGTTCTCAGACATAGCCAAATGGCAAGTCGAAGTACCGGCCACGGCCGCAAGTCGGGTAGAGGCCTGTGCCAAATCGTTCGCCGGGTGCGTCTCGTCTGCGTGTCCGTACTGGGTATCGACTTTGGCACCAACGGTACCAATCCAGCCAGCATAGGCGTCAATCACACCACTGCCGACAGCAATGCCAGCGGGCAAACCGAGCTGGTTGCTAGCGGTTTCGGACAGAGTGCCAACAAGCTCTCCGGCACTCTTGTATTTTCCGCTCTGTTTCTCCGTATTAGTAGTTTTAACAAATAATTTGAGTTGACAGCTTTATGAAATAGGCTCACCACCCCGTCGACGCCTCCCATGCGCTTGAAGTCGTCTTCCACCAGATCACTTAGACCAATGGTATGGTAGAAATCTTCCTGCCAGCCCTTGACACTACCATCAACGCCAACAGGAACATAACCCTGCTTGCAGACGGTGCTGCAGAAGCTGCGAGTCTCGTTGCCCGTGGCAAGATGGGTCAGAGCATCAGCAAGATCGTAGAACTTGCAGCGGTCGAAAAGCTCCTTGGGCATGTTGTTCTTCAGCCACAAGACCTTGGGGATCTCCATCTCTATGCTCATCTTGCCGCCGACGTAGCGGAGCAGGTTGTGGCCGGTGGCATTGATCTTCTCAGTTTCATCGACGGGACGGTGGTCCAGCCAGAGGATGACGTTGCGGTCGGCGCCATCATTCTCGAAATCGGGTCCTGTCACGGGGATGGGCTCGTCGGTGTCGTGAGCGAAGACAGCTAGGGAGCAGGTGGCGTCAAAGCCAATGCCCTTGATCAGCGAGGGGTCAACACCGGATTGGTGAACGACCTTGTGTACACAATGGCAAATGCAGTGCCAGATATCCGTCGTGGATTGTTCCTGTTCAGGTATAACTGTCAGCATTTTGTAGGACTAGGAAGGGATCTTGGAGAGCTCAGGCAACTCACGTAGCAGCCAGTCTGGGGTTGCCATAGCTTGATAGCCTCAGAGGCAAGGGCTTTGATGTCACCGGTCGAATCGATCAGACAAGCTCGAGCCGAGCCAGTACCAACGTCAATGCCTATATAGTGATCCTGCATCCCCATGACGTGTCAATTGAAATTTCTCGATGGTCCTGTGTACAGGGCAAGGAACGGGACGAAGCGAATCAAGCAGACAAGAGCTTTGTTCTAAGGAAAGAGCAGCACGCACATTGTTCTCGAAGTGAATTACGTTACGGGTACTATCAACAAGCATGATTAGATTCGTACCATTGAATGAGTATGAGAAAGCTTATACTACGTAGAAGAGAAGAGTAACAATGGGACAAAAGACAATAAAAAAGCAGATTGGATGAAATCAGAAGTAATAAGACAAAACAATAAGCTGCAAGGGGGACTAGGTAGGTATTATACAACACTAGCAACCACGTCCCTGGATGGTGATATCGACATGGTCTTTGTGCATCTGCAGGAGTCGCGCGCAGGACTTACTCCATATTGGGATGTGAACCTCCAAGGTACAGCAAGCCACTGCGTAATGATCTCTCTATTCAATTGGAGAAGGGGTGACGAGCAGGGAGGCGTTGATAGGGCCGTCCAATGAGTATCACGCTTGGCTGTTTGTTGGGAGGCGGATATGTGGGAGGAAAAAGAGAACCCCTATGCCGTCATGCGACTAGGGTCTGTACGTAGGTAAGAAAATAATGAGAAAAAGGATTCAATCAGAAGTTCTGGAATCGTCAGATCTAAAAGCTCAACGAGATGGTCGAAGTGTAGTCTCTATAGGTGTATGTAGATGGTTGAAATTGGTAACTTTTTCTTATCCCACACAAAATCTTTGAGAAAAAAAAAATATTAAGTAGATGACGATACTCCTCATCAAATTTTTGTCACGATGGAGAATACAGCACAGCACAGCAGTAGTAAGTAGTAAAAGGCGAGTAAGGTAGCTCAACAGAAGCTATGGCCACAGCAGAGGAGAGATCGTCGAGGGGCAATGGTGGTTTTGTCGTCACGGTGGGGTTTGCTAATGGCGGGGGAGCTTCTCAGAGGCGAGAAGGGTGGGGAACACGAGATAATAGTATCTCTTGGTATTGCTACTCTCACACCTAGATCATGGCCCTCCAAGCAGGGGGTACAACTGAATATAGACGGAATACTCTTTTGAGGTAAAAAGAGTGATCCCAGACTCTGGCAGACTCACTAATGGCCCATAATGACTTACTCCGTTGCCAGACCCCTCGAGTAACAAACAAAAAGGACCCTGATGGCCACCGCATCTCAGCAGCTAAGAACTTTCTTAGCAAATGCCGTCAAAATCCCTTCGTGGTTGACGTTGTTAATATTGGATCCTCGGAGTCGGTCTACTCCATACAGAATATACTATTTCCTTCCAACTAGGAGAGATATTCCTATCGAATAATCCGGACGAGAATCCGGCAGCGTTCCAGCCCACTTGCCCACTGATATCCCACAACTTTTTCTTACGTAGCGCGGCGATCGTCGACGCCGGTTACGGAGATCGACCCCAACCCCACTGCGCCTCCGACACCGACTCGTTAGATGAACGCCCGTCTGTTACCTCCGTGATTCGGGGATCCGCTTTCTTACTTGTATACCTCTGACGTAGAGTAGACTTGATGGACAGCTCATCATAAGAGATACCAATTGCTGGAGAAAATGGCAATAATGTTATAATTAAGAACAGCTAATAAGATCGCATATAGAAACATAGTAGATGGGTATAGGCTAAGTGAATAGGCAACAAAACGCCAACCAAACTCCGTCCGTTTCCTGTCCGTTTCCTGTCCGTTTCCTGTCCGGCGGTTATGCTATCCTCGATTCATGAAAGCTGCCGTCAAATTGAGTATCCTTTCATCGATGTGAATGTCGCTGTTGCACCTTCAAGCAGAACGCCTTACTATATCTCCTAATCACATCATTCCTACGCATCCATTCCATCGGTAAGATCCTCAACCAAGATGACGACGGTCAAAGTAGCAGCATATGCCTCGCGGATGCCGCACGCCATGCTATCTCTTGATTAGCAAAACTGGCCAAACACGACATAAGGAAAGTATGATGAGCAGGTAGTAGAAGTAGAAAACCTACCAAGTCTTCCCAATATCCACAACAACCGCACTCAACCCCCAATGAGCGCACCAAGCCCTGGCAAGCACTTCATTATCCTTGACGCCAAAAGCCTCAACAATCAGAACCTTTTCGATATCGGTATCGGCATCTGGCTCCGGGTCCGCGAAACTGACCTTCGGCGGTCTTGGCGGCGGTAATTTTCCCATACCACCGTTAATAGGAGTAGACATCCCACTGCGAAGATTCACACTCCCGCTTCCGTTCCCATTCCCCGAGAGCATACGTAGCTTCTGCAACCGGCCCCAATGTTTCACTTCCATGATCTGATCAACCTTTATGCTCTCAAAGACATAGTCGAAGAACAGCGGGTGCGGCCCATCAGAGCACGGCCAAGCGTGGATGAAGCACACGTCATACTGTAGTCGGAAAGGCCAGCTCACGCCGTCGATGGCGAATTGTATCTCGGCATCGAAAAGCGTCGGTCCCCCTGTTCGCCCTGCTGTTGCTGTAGCTGCAGTTGTTACGTCCTGTCTGCTGTCGCTCGTGGGGACGAGCCTGAGATTGAGTTTCTCGACGCGGACAGTATCAACTACGTCGTCGATGTCGGGCGTGAATAGCTCGTACTCTTTGATGGGGTATACCTCCGCGGCAGGGCCGAGGGGATCCGAGCGATCGCTCATCGTAGTGACGTCCTCGGATGTCATCAACTCCAGGAGCTTCCGCGAGCGGATGCGCGCGATCTGTGAGCCCGCAAGGTCTGTAGACGGGCGCGCGGGGCCGATCCAGCCGGCTATTTCGCGGCAGGTCGGTGCAAGGACTTTGCCGACGATACTAGTAGAGGTCCAGTAGGTATATCCCTGCCGATATTGAAATCCACAGTTGGGGCTCATGTGCGTGAGGAGTGCAAGGTGATCTGTTGCTTGGTCCGGGTCGATGTCGATGAGACTATTCATGATGAGGAAGGGGAAGGTTGGCTATAGGGTTGGTTAGCATTCGTGGTATGGAATATGCAAGACTATGACGCCCGAGGGGAACGGTCGGTATGAAGTCGTAGATAGTTGCCACACTTACTCCAGGCAGAACCAAACCACTAAAGAAAGCCATAGCAGCCGAGCTGACCGTAACAAGACTTCCCTCACGATCCCGCTCCTTGAGCGAATCCTCAGTCGCGCCCAAATTAGGCCACTTCATCATCTGCGCAAACCGCTTCAGCATCCTCCCCTGCCTTTTTCTCAGCTTAAACCGTAGTCGTATATCATCAGCCGTATCGCCATACGCCTCCACACGAACGTTATCTCTCCAACGCCTAGCAAGAGCCAAATTCCACTGGATCTTCGGCGGTATCTGCCCCATTAGCCGTTCTTTCGCCTTGTCGATGTGTAGTCTCGAGTTGATGCGTTGTTCAAGCTCCATGCTCAACAATAACTGATAAAAGAACTTGTGATACTGCGCGTGATTTTCGGGCTCCGTATCATATATAAACTTCGTAACGACCTGGTTCCGCGGATTCGTAAAGTCGATCCAGTCCGGCGACGACAGGCACATGACAAGGTCCATAATCTGTTGTTCCATGCGTTTATGCGGACTTAGTGTCTTCTCTGGATCTCGTAGAAATCGCTTATACAACCCCTTGTACATCTGCCCCTCATCGTCGTCCTCGAGACCATGTTCCAGCTCTTTGAGTCGTTGAAAAATCTGCTCGAGCCCGACCTCGCGGGGTCTGACACCAGGATCGCGCAAACTTATCTCTGGCGGTAATTTGCTAGCCTTATTCACCCACGCGTTAAGCGTGATCGTACCGGGCCGACAGCCGATACCAAAAGCGAAGCTCGGCTGTTCGAGGGTCTCCCACGGATAAGTAGGGGGACCAGAGCCCTGAATCCGCAGGCTCATAAGTTGTGTCATCGATTCATGCTGGTTCACAGAATCACTCTCTTCATCGCGATTGCCAGCTGTAGTTGCAAAGAGAGCATAATAGCTTTCTGAGGCGTGTGTGACGGTGCGTCTGTAGCCCTTGTGCGCCGGGACACCTCTCGAGATGAGTTCCATCGCGTGACCCAGGGGAAGCTCGTCTTTGCTAGAGAACCCAGATGGCGGCCACTCGGTCAAGGGTGCCAATTCGTAGTAGTCGCGACTGCCGTTGGGCTCCTCCGGACCTTTGCCTTTGACATCTTTAGGATTAGGACGTCGCGGCCGACGACGAGTGCCTGACTCTACGCCTGGACCACTGCTTGGGGGTTCGGGACGACGTTCCGGCCTATGACGAGGCGGCAAGGTCTCAGGATCCCCTAGCCTTTCATTTTTCTATAAAATTTTGTTAGTGTGTACTGGCGAAATTGTGGCAACAATAGGGAGAGAACACCTACAGACCTGCCGTTTCCCTGCGATCTGCTCAGCGTGCGAATCAAACCACGCAAGAGACCCGGTTTCTTCTGAGTTGGCTCGGCCATGCTTCAGGCTGGGTTTATCCTTCTCTTGTTGTACCAAAAGCAGCAGGTCAGGTGATAAATTCGGGAGGATAGGCATAAAAGATGTGTCTCTTATTCATCCTTGGAGGGAGGGGCGAGCACACGTCAGAGGTGTGGCTGGGTACCGGAGAGTGGTGACTTAGAGGTCCCAGTAAGCTCTCGATAAATCGTGATTAGGGGCGGAAACAATACAGTCTTAGGTAGGCTATTGAATGTTTGTTTCAATTTGCGATTATTGGTGGTTAGTTGAAGACTGATACCGTGACAAAGGCAATCAATAGATTCGTCGCACAGTGAGCGGTGCGGCGGGCGCGCTTTTTACAGAGGTTAGGGTACGTACTAGGTGCCCTATCTGTCGCTGACTATTCCAATTCAACTCGTCAGAGGTGCAGGGCAGATCATCAGATACAATGGTTGAACAACGAAGAGAATCATAGATGCTGCTGGAGAAAAAATAATTCGGGGTTCGAGTGCATAAAGTAGGCTAGTCAGTGTTTTAAGTGATGGCGATTTGATGGCTTCCTGCGGCTTTGAGTGGTACCTACGATCATGCACGCGACCGACCTACCCGACGTGTCAGCTCATGCGCATTTTGGGCCCTCTCATGACATGACCAAATGCAGAATACTTAAGTTTTACTGTTCATGCAACGTGCAACTCTGGGTGCCTTAAGTACACATGAGGTAGGCAAATCGGAGGCCTACAGACCCAACCCACCCACTAGTCATACCAAATCATAAAGCGTCCAAGTATAAAAAACGACAATGGGCCATGGTATTTTGTTGTGCCACTCTAGAACCCCAACCACCCCAAAGATCCTATGATGAACCCGATTCCTCAGGTCGTATTTACAAGAGAGGCATGACTACCTTGTGATGCTATAGCAACGCCTTCCAGGCTGCGACCAAAAAAGAACCATCAACCTCCTAAAGCAGCTCCTGTCCGAAGAAGGTCTCCGTGCTGTTATGCGGTGTCTCTCCGGACTTGCTGAATGCATTTCGGTACTATCGCCACAATATTAGCATGTCTGATCCTGAAGACTCGATAGAGATATATCACTTACAGCAAGTACGAAGTTAAGGATGAGGGCAATCAGGAGGGCCAGACTGATGACCAACGGCCCGAGGAGATTATCAAAATCTTTACCACTGCGCTCGATGATCATCTGCCGCCGGCGGTGGAGCACCATATTGCCCCATAAACCAGCCATCACCGCGATCACGCAGTATGTGATTCCCATGCATTCAGCGAGGAAATTCTCCCCCGCTGCCGCGTAAAGGCTAAGCGCCAAAGAGCCGAGGAGCACACAGATGTGTTGCCACTTGAGGAACGTCCGCTCATTGGCAAGCCAGACCTTGGGTTCAATACGAAGTGGCCCAGCGTTCTTGATCCAGATATCTGGCTTTGTCACGCCCTCGGGGAGTTGCTCTCGCTCGCGCTTGGCCTTGGAGTAGCGGGAAAGCGAGAAGCCGGGGAACATCGAAGTGAGAGTGCCATAGTTGCCGCCTGTGCTGGTTACCACCGCATCTTCGTCTTCCAACCCATCGACACCGTGATCGCCGGTCCCGTTAGTGATATGTGAGCGGGATGCTTCAGCTTCGGCGGCAGCTCGATCCAGCAAGTGCGATTTCCCTGCGGGTGAGGTGGCTGCATGTTTGAATGACCCATGCTTATAGCTGGAGCCCAAGAGAGTGCCCACGGCTTGGACTTCTTCAGCTTCCCGGGCCCGCCGTTGCTCCTCTTCCTCATGGGCCTTCTGGGGGTCCCTCCTAATGTCCTTCTCCAGATCATTGAGCCATGACGGTAGGTTGTTGACATAGTCTTCAAATAGAGAAGCAACGCCGTGAACAAATTTGGAGAACTTAGGTGCCGGGTAGAGTAGATGGGATGCCATGAGATCTTCTATCCACTCAGGACGTCTGCGGCCCTCCTCCTCCCTCGACTTAATTTCTAGAATAGCATAAGGAAACCTAGAGACTTCGCTCTGGTTGATATTTTTGAACGGAAACGACATATTGCTGTTATCAATATCTGTCCTGTGCCATTCACTGGGATCCCTGCATGGCCGATCATGGTCCAGAGTATCTTCACGAATGAAGGCGAGGTCTGTATCTATGGATATCCGCACGCGATCGTCGGCCGGTTTCTGGAAAGCGGAACGTGTGTAGTTGGCTCGCAGGACTGGTGCGATCCTGTTGGTCAGTATGAACTTCTGAATCTCTTCAGCGGCGGCCTTGAAGGGTTCTATCTGTTCAGCGGGTTGGCCTTGCCTCTCCATTTTCTGGACTGATTTCTCCATCTTGTACTCGCCATCGAGATATGGCTTGATGTATTTGTCTTTGATGGGGAATCTCTTCTCCTCACTTGTGCCATTGTCGTGTATCGCTTTTTGTTCGAGCATAATTTCGGGCCGGGTGCTTAGCTGGCCGTACCACCGCAATCGTATGGATGCAGCATCGACTTGGTTGTCGCATTTCTTCTTGTAGAGGTCGAATGTGGAGTTGTCGAAGTATAGCGACGTAATCTTTGGGTCGTCGTTGCCATCGAGCTCCTTTGCGGACTGTTGGCTGTAGACTAGGGCTGGGAGATGTCGCAGAATGGCTGTCTTGACTTCGAGCAAGTTGTCGGGATGTACCCAGACTGCAAAGGGTTGCATCAGTTTTGTAAACTTCAAGATTGCCCAGAGGATTGTAGCTTACACTTATATGCAGTATATCGCTCGCCGTTCTGAACTTCCTCATGGTGTTCCAGACTTAGCGGCTGCTGTTGCGGATTCTCGCCATCCAAGTTTTGGCTGATGGCGTGGTACATGAGAGAGAGCTTGTTTAACAGAGGGGAATAGCCTTGCTCGGAATTGAGGCCGCGTTCAGAAAGGCTCACACGCATCATGGGACGGACCTTGTAGCGATTGCCGCGCTTCCGGTCATGCTTCTTCACAATCTTGAGGAAGCCGGTATAGTTCATACTACTATATTTCTTCAGCTCTTTGAGGTCGTTTACGATAGCATCCAGCTCCAAGCGAAGCTCCTTTAGACGGTCATTTGTGATGCCACTCACAGACTTGGTGTCGTCAGGAGCCAAGTCGCTGAGCTTAGCGAAGACGGCATCGGCACGGGCCTTCAGGGACTCGGCTGTAGATGACTGAAACTCAGAGACTTTTTCAAGCTGGGTGTTGAATATCTCATCGCAGAAGCGTTGCTCGTCGGCCTCAGTCCACTCTTCGTCGTCGTCTTCTTTGACGTCTTCGCGTAGCATGCTTTTTAGCTTGGCATAGTCGACATATTTGTCTTTCCATGGCGGATAGACGGACTCTCTGAGAGTCTTCCCAAACCGCATGTTGAAAATAAGACCTAGCAATGTGAGGTGTAGTTGGGGAAAAGTATGGTAACCTCTGCACAAACCGAACAGCAAGGTTTCGTCACTCGGATTGCGGGGCTGGAGATAGCTCTTTCGGAGCTTTGCTTCAAGTTGTTGCTCTGGTGGAGAACCGCTGGAAAGTTCTCCATTGACCAATCATGTCACACATATTTGTGCACGTGCTACCCTCAGATTTAGGACGCCTGGACCTTGGAGCGAAATTTTTCTTCCTTTGACCATGATGCCCTGATGACTGGGCTATAATTTTCTGGTCGGCGAACTTCGGTGCCTCTGATTTAATAAATCGACATCATACGTGCCTAGTTGACCGGGACTCAACTTACACAGCCCATCAGGCAGGTAAGGTAATGGTCACGAGAAGATGGTTCAGTTTTACACAGGACTTCAGTGACCCAATAGATATCTAAACTGAAAAGCATTCTGGTATTGAATACGTAAATATCTCTTCCGCTTTTACTTTTTTTCCCAGTGGTATCGTAAATCAGAGTTTCATACAAACACGACCCTTCCCTTATCCCAGAACGCCGTAAAGAACACAACGGCATAGAATACTTAGATGGCAACATATCATCCTCCTTACACAGATACCGTATTAGTGCTCTTGAAAATTTCCTCCGCAGTCCGCTTGACAATACCACCGGTCACTGGCAAGCCTGTGGAACCCTGAAGGTACAAATCGACTTCGCGAGCAGATTGCCGTCCTTCGTTGATACCCCTGATGAATTAATTAGCATACTTTCATTTGTTTTTGAGTATTATCAACTCGACTTACCAGACAATGAGAGATTGGCCACGGCGACAGTCTCCAGCAGCAAAGATACCCTCGACGTTGGTGGCATACGATCCCGGAGGCGTCTTGACGTTCTTTCGAGGGTCTTTCTCGATTTCTTCTCCGAGGACTCGCGACTCAGGGCCGAGGAATCCCATCGAAAGGAGCACGAGGTCGGCCGGGAAGAACTGCCTCGAGTCCTCCAGCTTCTTCATGTCCCATCCGCCGTTAGCAGATTTTGTCCACTCGACACGGATGGTGTTGATTCCCTTGACATTTCCATTGCCATCATCCACAAACTCCTCTGACATGATGCAGTACTCTCGAGGGTCCTTGCCTGTGTGCTGAGCAACTTCAGTGTGACCGTAGTCAACACGGTAGATGCGTGGCCACTGCGGCCAGGGGTTGTCAGGGGCACGCTGGGCAGGAGGCTGAGGCAAAAGCTCAAAGTTAATGATCGAGGTAGCACCGTGGCGCTTAGATGTACCAATGCAGTCATTGCCAGTGTCACCACCACCAATGACGACAACGTTCTTGTCCTTAGCTGAGAGATAGGTCCCATCGGTCAACTCCGAGTCAAGTAGCGACTTGGTGTTCTTGTGAAGAAACTCCATAGCGAAATGAACACCATTCAAGTTACGCCCAGGGATAGGGAGATCTCGCGCAACTGTGGATCCCGTAGCAATAACAACAGCATCGTTCTGAGCCTTGAGATTGGTGAGAGTGATTTCATCACCAATAGTGACACCTGTCTTGAATTGAACGCCTTCCGCGGCCATGAAGTCGGTTCGGCGCTTGACGATTTTCTTATCGAGCTTCATGTTGGGAATTCCGTACATGAGGAGACCGCCAAGGCGATCTGCGCGCTCATAAACCGTGACGGTATGTCCGGCTCGGTTCAGCTGGTCGGCACATGCAAGACCAGCAGGACCGGATCCAATGATGGCAACGGTCTTGCCTGTTCGCACCTCGGGAGGCTGTGGCACCATCCATCCCATTTCGAAACCCCTGTCGATGATGGCGCACTCGATCGACTTGATTCCGACTGGGTCCTCATTGATGCCAAGAACACAAGCACCTTCGCATGGTGCTGGGCAGACGCGGCCGGTAAACTCGGGGAAATTGTTAGTCATGAGAAGACGATTGAGAGCTTCCTGCCATTGGTTCGAGAAGACCAGCTCATTCCATTTGGGAATGATGTTAGAAATCGGGCATCCCGTATCAGACTGGCAGAAAGGTACTCCGCAGTCCATGCAACGAGCAGACTGGTATTTCAACTCATCCTCGTCGAGACGCTGGGAAAGCTCAGCCCAATCCTTGACTCTCGTCTTGGCGCTTCTGTATTTCTCAGAACGACGCTGGTACTTCATGAAGCCTTTCGTCTTGTCTAGGACGAGAGCCCGCCTCTGCTCAGCCTTACCATCGCCAATCGTTTCCTCAATATCCTGAAGTTTGGCAGTCTTGTCGGTCTGATGGGGAGCAGAGATGATTGGCAAGTTGTACTCAGCTCGCTTGGCTTCAGCTGCCTTCGCAGCCTCCTCTTCAAGAACTCGCTTGTAGTCCACAGGGAGAACTTTGACGAAACGTGGCAGAGCTCGGTTCCAGTCTACCAGGATACGGGCAGCCAGCTCTGAACCAGTATAGTGGTGGTGATCCTCAATCAGGTTTCGCACAAACGCGGTCTCCTCGGGATCTGTAATACCACTTGCTTCAACCATCTCTCCGTTGAGCTTGGACATGAAGTCTCCATGGATATCCAGCACGTAGGCGATACCACCAGACATGCCGGCGGCGAAGTTGCGACCGGTGCTACCCAGGACGACGATGCGCCCACCTGTCATGTACTCACAGCCGTGGTCGCCAATGCCTTCAACAACAGCGGTGGCGCCCGAATTCCGTACAGCAAAACGCTCGGCAGCAATACCACGGAAGAAGCAAGTACCCTGAGTGGCTCCGTACAAACAAACATTGCCAATAAGAATATTCTCTTCAGCCTTGAAGACGGCCGAGCGTGGAGGGTAGATGATGAGTCGACCACCAGATAAGCCTTTGCCGACATAGTCATTGGCATCACCTTCAAGCTCCAGAGTGATACCGGGGGCTAAGAAGGCCCCGAAGGACTGTCCTGCAGAACCTTTGATGTTGGCGTGAATGGTATCCGGTTGCAGGCCAGCCTCACCATGTTTCTTGGAGACCTGGTAGGACAATGACGTACCCAGAGCGCGATCCGTATTGACGATGTCGCACTCGATACGAGATTGCATATGCTTGTCGAGCGATAATTCAGCCTCTGAAATCAGCTTGTTATCCAAGCGGACATAAAGCTTATGATCTTGCTTGCGGACGTTGAATGTAGCAACACCAGGGCGAAGTTTGTGGGCAGGTGTAAGAATGAGGGATAGATCAATATTCTGAGTCTTGGGAGTGCGCAGATCATCTCGAACTTTCAAGCACTCTACATGCCCAACCATTTCATTGATGGTGCGGAAGCCCAGCCTAGCCATGATAGCTCTAAGTTCGTTGGAGACGTAGTAAAAGAAGTTGATGACGTGCTCTGGTGTGCCTTGGAACTTCTTGCGCAATTCTGGATCTTGTGTTGCGATACCAACAGGGCAAGTGTTCAAGTGGCATTTTCTCATCATGATACATCCCATGGCAATCAGAGGGGTTGTTGCGAAACCCCACTCCTCGGCCCCGAGCAAGCAGGCCATCGCAACATCGCGACCAGTTCGTAGTTGACCGTCCGTCTGCACGACGACACGTCCACGGAGATCATTGAGGACCAGAGTCTGGTGGGTTTCAGCCAGACCCAATTCCCAGGGCAGACCAGCATATTTAATACCAGTCCAACGACTAGCACCAGTGCCACCATCGTGACCGGAGATAAGGATGTGGTCAGCCTTGGCCTTAGCGACTCCCGAAGCAACGATACCGACACCAGTCTCAGAGACAAGCTTAACAGACACACGGGAGCGAGGGCTAGCGCACTTGAGATCATAAATGAGCTGCTTCAAGTCCTCGATAGAGTAAATATCGTGGTGCGGAGGAGGTGAAATAAGTCCAACGCCCGGAGTTGAGTGTCGAGTTCGGGCAATTGGCTTGGAAACCTTGTGACCAGGCAGCTCACCACCCTCTCCGGGCTTTGCACCTTGAGCCATCTTAATTTGGAGCTCATCAGAGTCTGCGAGATAGGCTGACGTGACTCCAAATCGTCCAGAGGCAACTTGCTTGATAGCAGATCTCATGGTGTCGCCATTGGCCATGACCTCTGATCGCTCGGGATCTTCACCGCCTTCTCCGGTGTTTGACTTGCCGCCAAGGCGATTCATAGCCACAGCCAATGTGGAGTGTGACTCCATAGAAATGGAACCGTAGGACATGGCACCAGTGCAGAAGCGTCGGACGATGTCAGTCCAGGGCTCGACTTGGTCAATCGGGATGGGCGTGCGATCCTCGAATGTGAAGTCTAGCATACCGCGAAGGGTACAGGCTTTGATCTGTTCGTATTCGGATTTCGAGTACGCTTCATACGACTTGTCGTTCTTGTTTCGCACTGCGTCTTGAATGTTGGCAATCGATGTCGGATCGTTGATGTGAGCCTCACCACCATCACGCCAGTGATACTCGCCGGACTCGGGCAATCCAGGAATACTGACTGTATAACGTGAAGGGAAACCACGCTCGTGGAATCGGAACGCATCCTGGGCAATGAGCTCAAAAGTTACACCCTGAATGCGCGATGCTGTACCCCTGAAGCATCGCTCAACAACTTCTTCATCGATACCAAGAGCTTCAAAAATCTGAGCACCCTTGTAACTTGCAAGCGTCGAGATTCCCATTTTGCTCATGACTTTGAGAATACCGCCATCACATGAGTGCTTGTAATTGTTGATGAGCTGCTCATCGCTGAGTTGTTTCCGAATCAGACCCTCACGGTTGAGCTTCAAAATACACTCCATCGCCAGGTATGGGTTCACAGCATCGACTCCATAACCAAGGAGGACGCACATGTGATGCACTTCGCGAGCTTCGGCAGTTTCAACCACAAGCGCGATCTTGGATCGCCATTTGTTGCTGACAAGATGGTGGTGGACCATTCCCGATGCCAGCAGTGTCGAAACGGCAACACGATCAGCAGAGGATTTGCGATCAGACAAGACGATGATCCTGTCTTCAGCCTGAATCGCAGCTGTAGCTTCATTGCAGATCTCATCGAGGTGCTTCATGTATCCCGGAACTCCCTCAGACTTGGGAAAGGTGAGATCAATCGTCTTGACAGTCCACTCAGGATGGACGCGAGAGATGTTTGCCAACGCATTGAACTCAGGGATGGAGAGAATCGGGCTTGGCAAGAAGAGTCGCCCGCACTGCGAAGCGTCCATCTCGAGTAAATTGCCTTGTGGGCCGACGTAACACTCCAGAGACATGACGATCGACTCTCGGATAGGGTCAATTGGGGGGTTCGTGACCTGGGCGAAAAGCTGGCGGAAATATTCATACAACAAGCGAGGGTCTTTAGAAAGGCAGGCCAGCGGCGCGTCATTGCCCATAGAACCCAAAGCTTCTTTCTCGTCAGACGCCATAGGAGCGAGAAGCAAGCTGACCTGTTCATGGGTGTAGCCAAATGCCAACAATAGTGGATCCTGCTGGATTGAGTGAGAATCAGGCTTTGGAGCGAGATCAACATCCTTTTGCTCAGATACTTGACCGAGGACTTTGGAGAGAGTGACGAGGTTCTCATCAATCCATGAACGGAAGTCGCACCGGTTTGCGACAGTAGTCTTGAGCTCCAAGTCATCGATAACAGATCCAGCCTTAGTATCAACGAGCAACATCTTACCAGGCTGGAGACGACCTTTCTGCACGACAGACTCTGGATCAACGTATATGGTACCGACTTCAGAGGCGCATATCATGCGATCATCTTCCATGATATACCAACGGCAAGGACGTAAGCCATTGCGGTCAAGGTTTGCACCACAGTAGCGACCATCGGCAAATGTGAACAGTGCCGGTCCATCCCACGGCTCCATTTGGCAAGCAGCCCATTCATAGAATGCAGCTTTCTTGGGATCCATAGCGGTATTACCCTGCCAGGCCTCGGGAACCATAAGCATGACAGCTTCGGGTAGTGACAGTACACCGTTGATCATAAGTAGCTCTAGAACATTATCGAAAGCAGCCGAGTCCGAGCCACCATCCTCGATAATGGGATATAAGTCCTTGAGCTCATCTCCAAAAAGCTCTGATAGCATGACTCCCTCTCGGGCGCGCATCCAATTTTTGTTACCGCGCAGAGTGTTGATCTCGCCTATAGAACTATTAGCAATAGAAGAATTCATAGGAAAATGAGAACACACCATTGTGAGCCGCCCATCGGAGGGGTTGAGCACGGTCCCAAGACGGAAAGGTGTTGGTCGAAAAACGAGAGTGAACGAGAGCAAAATGAGCCTGGTAGTCGGCATTGACTAGATCATGGAAATATTGGTAGACCTGCACGGGTGCAAGCTGTCCCTTGTATACAATGTTCCTGTTTGACAGTGAACAGAGGTAAAACCAGTTGTGCAGACCGATTGTGTGCGTTGCGCGCTTGCGGAGGACATAGAGTTGCCTCTCGAAATGTCTATCGTCAAACTTCTCTGGGTCCGTGGTTTGAGGAGAGTTGCCAGGACCGTATGCAGAGGCAAGCACTACAAATGGCTGTAGAATAGCGGGCTCACGGGAGCGGGCAGCAGGGCCGAGCAGGGTAGAGTCAACAGGAGGCTCTCGCCATCCCAAAACCCTGAGGCCTAGCGATTCGGCAATATCTTCCAACTGCCTCTTCGACTCCTGCAGCGTTTCCTCGTCAGGCTTGAAGAACAGATTTCCCACTGCATACTGCCCAAGCGGAGGTAGCTCGATACCCTGCTCCTTCTCGAAGTTCTTGATGAAGAACTTGTGGGGTATAGAGGTCATAACACCAGCGCCATCACCGTCTCGAGCATCAGATCCCACCGCACCGCGGTGGGTCATGTTGCAAAGGAGATGGCGTGCTTCATCTCAGTCAGCAACCAAAACTACTGCAACTGCATGGAGGAGAGTAACTAACCATCGCTCACAATCTTGTGGCTCGGAACGCCTCTGATATGGCTATGAAGAAGATTAGCGTGAAATGATCTTAGAAGAAAACGAAGCACCATGGTGAATTGCTTACCAGGCGAAACCGACACCACAAGCATCTTTTTCGAGCTCTGGGTCATACAACCCTCTGAACAGATGGAGTTAGTGAAACCGCCCACCATAGAGTAAAACACCGGTCAAAAATGCAAGCCTCGACATACTGTCTCACCGGGAGGGCATTGGCCCAAGAGGTGTTGTTTTCGGATTGGTAGTTATAAGGGACATAAGGTATTTGGGCGTTGTCGATTTCGATTTGTCTGTCGTCGAAGTCCTCTGGAAGGCCCATGTCAGGCAAGGAAATACCGGATACTAGCAGGGTATTCTAGCGGACCAGAGGTCAAGGATCGGGGGCCGTAGTCGGGGGTCTCAGAGAGATCTGCAGACCCAGCGACGATGGTAAGTATGTAGGACGCAGACGGTTGTCGCTTTGGGATTGGGTCTGCCTAGGGTATTGAACTTGAGTATTAGTTTTCTTTCTCCTTGCTTCAAAAAATGTCATTACAGGTGCAGTGTTGGGATCCAATCCAGGCCAAGATGTATGAGGTGTGGGTATTGGGAGTTCCGTCCGGGTGCTTGGTCTAGAGCGAAAGCGGAGGCAGGCAAAACGAAAGTAAGCCGTAGGAGGGATCAATTGAGTCCGGAGCCGAGCCAAAACGAATAATCCAAATGTTAAATGTTTTTGCGGCGAACCAGACTCAACCAGTACGGCGGCGACCGAGGAGGGTCGCGCGGGCGGGTGTTGTCAGATAAGTCAAGTAGTAGTAGCTGGAATGCGGGGTGATGCGACTGCACCCACTTCCTCAGGCCAAACGCGACTCTTGCCAGCCCCCCTTCCGTGCCTCTGGCAAAACTCTCTTTCGTTATCTCGCGTGTTGGAAACCATTAGTGCGGAGTTGCCATGTGATAGGCGTTCCGACCACTGCCATAAACCCCAAGCAGAGTCTGCACTAGTCCCGCTAGCCGAAGATCTGTTTTGTTTGTGTTGCTTTCTCCCACAATCTCAGAGCGAAGGGATGGATAGTGCGACAAGGCGTAAAGCCTGATCATCATAGCGCGAGCCAACAGAGCAAAAGAACCCATGAGGAAATGCTAGGTAGGGTTCGTAGAGAGGCTGGGGAGAAGCCCTCCTGTACGTCATTGGCGATTCAGGTCAAATCCCCCACCCAGTGCGACTGTGATCGGAATCGCAGCCTTTCTGCTGCTCCCCCATCACTAGGGATCAATTGAGAGGGTGCTGCTTGGTCTCGACAGTAACACCAGCATCTCGTTCAAATATATCGTCTTTTCCGGCAATTGGTTGCATGAGAGTATTCGCGTAGGTTGCCCATATCGGCAACCAATTGTAAGGGTCTATGCGGCTGCGGAATTGTCCACTGATAAGTCGACCAATGTTCGCACATATCATATGCCAGAGAAGTTGGTAGTATTGCTTGTCCTATATGCACCCCACGTAGCCAGTGCATTCAGCAGCGACAGATTAGCCAAGCTGGGCGAACGGCTACGAGACATCACCTGTTCAGTCGATTCGCATTCTCCTATCGCAGACCGGTTCTCCAATGGCGGCGAGAGTTTTGTTTCAGTCCCATGTGAACCTTGCCGAAATGATGGGCGAAATAAACGGTGGGATATGGTCCGGAATATCGTCGTTTGGCGGTTTAGGAGTCGTAACTGTGTAATCTGATCCTGGGATGGGAAAAACAAATGGGGGTCCGGGGAAGGAGGAGCACATTCAACTTACAAATTAAGGCCACGAGTGTAGGCGCTTAGGTGATTGGAGAGTGAAAGCGAGAGTTGTGAGAATAGCTGTTTCTGCTTTGGGAGAGCTCGTGAATTTTGGCAAAGAAAGAGAGAAGAAAGAGAGAGAGAGCTAGTCGTAGAGAGTTGTGGCGATTCACGTAGCTTTTATGGTTGGGCTGATGGATCTGCTGGGGGGAGAAGGAGCCAAGCAACAGTATAAGCGAGCAGACTTGCGCATCGCTCCGAAGGAGGAGATGAGAAAAAAATATTTGTCGACTATACAGATCTATGGTGTAGCAGATCGACCCCTCCCATGCTTCCAGCCTTTCACATGGAAAGCCATTATAGGTGGGGTGATTGGGTTTGGCGGCCGAGAGACGGACCATATTGGCTGAGTCTCCCTAGGCCCCTCGCTCCTCTAGCCGGCAGGTAGACTCCAGCCCGGCAAGCCCAGTCCCATCCCAAGTTTACCACCTAGCAAGGTACATGTACCTACCTACCCACCTCTATTGGGGGCGCACAAAATGTGGGCTAGCGGACCCTTGATTTGGCCTATATTTTTCTCAGACACCTTGGTAGATCGGCAACTTGTATTTCTCACCCAACCAAGCCATCTTGCGCGGAAAGCCAATTGATCGCACTAGTGAAATTGGTGACGTTACCAGACTCTCTTGTATCCAAAAACGGTTGCGACTTTGAAAATACACTAAGTTGATTGGTCCAACTTGACAGGGGCTGATTTATGGTCCGGATCTAGTTCGTGAATGTCGGTTATTACTCTACCTACCTGGTAGCTTGCCGAGAAGACGGCAGAAACACATTGCACAATATACCACACATTCTAGCAGCTCTGTCGAGGAGACTGGTGTGCGAATTCAGAGGTTTCTAGGTGTGTGTGATACAAGTTGTTGACAACCAACATGGTACCAGCCACTTAGGTAGTTAGAGTGCTATCCTTAGCCTAATGTTACAGATAGAAAAGTGTGTGCTCTTTTTAGAGTCAACGCAGTGTTTGTTTGGTGTTAACAACTTTCACCTCCATTAGGGGAGAAAATAAAATGGATTCCCAAGCTCATTAACGAGTTTTTTTCGATTTGGAGTCGTATTGTTATTGTTGCTTCTTCATGTACCTACACTAGAGCACTTTTGCCAGTTAGCGCCAATTCTCTGGTTCCTCAACTCCCAACCAGGAATTACGAGGGCGAAAAATAACGGCAACAGTTAATGCCATACGAGCAAACCGTTTAATAGACAATTCAGTTTGAGAAGTTTCCCTCCTTTTCTGTCATAGGTTTGAACAGTTACTGGAATTCAGTGAGAACATGCGACAGTCATGTAGCCCTCAAGAGGTACAAAAACCCGAAGTAAATGAGTCCTTGGAATATGACCGAATATCCCGGTGTTTGGAATGTGTGAAGAAGATGTATGAGAAACTATACATCAGTTTTGATTGGTCGGACTGACTTTTGCTAATAGTGTTTGGCAATCGTTTTGCGAGTCGTAGTGGCCGCTCATCGGAGTCGTCAGCGCCTCTTTGCAGAACAAAGACGACAAACACGGCAGTTTTTCATAATTTATCCGAAAACTGTCTGACAGTATTCATCATGATAGTTAGCCTCCCGGGAAGAGCAAAGGCCGGAAAGTACGATGATCAGCGAAGTACAAATCCTTGATCATCTTACAAATGTCCACAGAAAAACTACATCTGGCATATCGAGGGGTGTGCCCCCAACAGAGAGCTTGAAAGGGCCATGCGTTCCTCCATTAGCATTTAGCAGGGATTGTCAGCCGCGAGCGGGGAGCACGAGGTGAGCAGGCCGAGCAGACCTCTGTCGAAGCCGGCGCAGGGGAGCTAAAAAGAAGCTTGAACGCCAGGCTGCAGGACCCCGCCCAATCAGCGACTGGCCAATTCTCAATCATGGCCGATGTCGCCCTGCAGGGCATGCTTTGGATCTTGCATGCGTGGCGTTGATGACGAGTTGTGGGGCAAAAAGACCTCAGTTGAACTGTGATGACCTGCCTTGGCGACGTGGGGTGTTGCAGCTTGCAGCGCTTCGTTATAACCACGTCTTCATTAGCTGCTATGGTTTTGATTATATGTTGCTGTAAAGCCGAATTGCTTCTTTGCTAGACTTGCGTCCTGCCGAAACTCCGAGTCGGGTCTAAATCAAATAGATACCCTGCCTTTGACTTGACTTGATCTTTCCTAAGTCCCGAAAGCTCGTCTCAGTTGACAGCTCATTTTCTGTATTGCCTCGCTGAGGCATCATACATGGCAGAATTGTATTGTTTTCGCTCGCAAATGGGTCTAGGCCCATTTCAACGCTTGTCACCCGCAGCAACACGGCGCCCCCTGCTGCAGGAAGATGTGCATCTGAACAAAAGAAGGCAATCAGGGTTGCATGATATCCGCCATATGCAGCAGCCGCCTAGTCTGGCCCCGTGACCTCGCGCATGGGGATGAGACCACACTTCGTTATTTGTTAAAATTGCATGCCACAAATCAATACCACTCATCAGGTGGGTGATATCTCATGGAAGCCAGTCTATTCTCTAATTTCGTATGCTAGTATGACAAAAGTCTGTAAGGGCAGGATGAAGCATAAGGTTACGTCGTAATTGTAGAACAGGACTCTTCGCCAGTATGAATCGTTTACCCCGAATTTATCGGATTTATTATGGAGGCGAAGTCCAAGGGAATTTGCAAGGCGCTTATTCCATAGAGCATGGGTGCCGAAGGAGGAAAGTCGCCTACAGCATAGCGACATTCCACTAGCATAGGGGATTCATTAGATGCGGCAAGACGCGCTACGTTACAAAGTCCCCCATACAAAATGCCACGAGAAAACGAGGACACAGTTTCTTTTACGAGCTAACTGCAACTTCAGTCACGTCACGTTGCAGTAAGCTATGCCTCAAATAGGGCCGGTGTATCTCTGTAATTCGCTCAAGAAGCCATAAGAGCAATCTTGTACAGAACAAATCTGGCAATTGAGCTATATCGGAATGTAGACGCAGCTATGGCTAATTACTTGTCAATAATGTCGCTTCTAACTGACCGCCACCAAAGTAAACCAATGGGCAGGGAAATGATAAATCTCGCGAGTTGAGGACAGCGAAATCGGCTTCGGAACAAGATTTAGGGCCCGTATTCTTCATGAATCCAGGCGGCGGGAAGTCAAGCATTATTTCGACACCAAACTGAACTAATAGACTAATAACTCTGTTGAAGACGTGTTCGTTCCCGAAAAGTCCCGCCTTCACAGTGTCCTGCATGGTCATTTCGACTGAGCCTCCAGAACTCGGACAGAACTCAGACGGCCGTTTCCGGACGACTCGTACATTGTTCAGAGGAGGCGCGCATTCCGCTAAAACCGCGGAAATGTTTGTTGCATCTTGCTAATCACCGGTGGACTTATCGTATTCAGACTTGTTCGAAATGAACTGTCCCCGTTGTTCCACTTCTTCGGGGTATTTCTATTACCTGATGAGAACGAGCACGAATCGGACACTCTGTACTATTTTGCGCAAACGTGGGGTGAACCACCAATATCGGTGAGATTGATGTCTGGAAATTAATGATCTTGGGGCAAACCTACCTAGTAAAGCTGGGCACAATGGCAAGCAGGCCGGGCGCAATGACTCGAGAATATTAGGGTCCCTTGGATCTAGCCAATATTCCAAGGATGGGAAAATCGTCATTCTGCGTCGATGCTGTGTCCTTTAGACTTGTCTGTTATATCTGTCTTTCAAAGCTGCTGTGCTCATCTAATCAGAATTATGCTCGATATAGACGCGCAATTCAAAGAGATCACATGCTCCTGAGACCAAGAAATACATCCCTGCAGCCTTACCAAGCTAGCCCTGGATGCTACCTACTTCTAAAGTGCATCGTGATGCATAACGCCGATGCGACTCACGAAGATTAAGTCGGACATGTTTGAAAGAAACCACGACATTTTCTAGCTTCCAAAATAAATTATTTGATACCTTTAGTCAATATACACTATATAATATTCAATGCAATCCAATTCGAAGGAACCATACAAACTGTGTGTAATGCAATGAGTGTGAAGAAAGAGACGCGGTGGTATCTACTCGACACTGGGATAACACTTAGTCATCAATTGCCCCACCAACATCGACTCTCTCACTGCGTTTCAAAAAACAACAAAAACACAGGCGAATGAATGTATCAAACACAACAGATTGGGATCCTCCAATCGACAAGTTTTGATCTGCTCATAAATAATCATAGGAGACAAATTCAAGCCAGGATTATCGCCAACGTCACCTACAAACATAGGACGAGATGTTCTCGCTCCTCCCTGACCTCACACCACGTGACGTAGGTTTCATGCCATCCTTATATCACAAACTACATAGCACAACTACTCATATTATAATGAAGAGAATAACAAGATATGACTATATGACTGACAATACAATAGTCCCACTCACTCTGGTACACCTCGTCCCGGGATCCCCTCTCATCACAAGGCCACAATAGCCTACACCAGGACACCAGTCACGACCAAGGCGGCGGAGGAGGTCACCACCACAATCAGCAACACCCCTCCCGCCGCGCCGCAAATGCGCACCTCCTAGAGCGCTCCTTACTAGCCCGTCTCCGCGCCGACGAGGCCAATATCGAGCGGCGCCGCGCAAATGTTACCAACTTCGGCGCGGCCTGGCTCAAACCTCCCGGCCTGCCCAAAACGCTGCACCAGTTACGCGAGGAACGGCGCGAGGCAGAAGAGCACCAAGAGACTCTAAGACGGGAACAGCTTGCCCAGGAACTCGCTGAGGCCGAAGCTGCGGGTGCAGAAACCGCGGCGGCAGACGAGGACGGTGGCGGGGCTATTGATGCTGTTCTGGATGATGTGCTTGCTAATCAAGGCGAGGGAGAAGAAGGTGGTGGTGGAGTTTTAGGAGGAAGACAGAGAGTTCATGGTGCGGGAAGCCTTGCGGACGCAGATGGCGACGAAGGCATGGACGATGTCCAACTGGACGGCACCCGAGACCTTGACGAGGATATCCCCGAAGCCGAAGAAGCAGATTTCGGACTCAGCGATAACGACGTGACCGACGAAGACATCACTAACTCCAACTCCAACGCCAGCGACGAGGACGAGGAGGATGAGGACCTAGAACCCGAAGAGCGCGAGATGGCCGCCGCGCAAGCCGCCCAGCAACACCTAATGGCCCAGCGCATGCGCCACGGCGGCGAGCTCGGTCTCGGTCTCGGAGGTGGCGGGCGAGACAGCGCGGGCTTCTACGGTGTAGACGAGGATATCGACGACGAGGACCAATCACAGATGCTCGAGGAGGAAGATCTAATCGACACTCACCACCACCCTAACCACCGCCGGCAAAGTCGCCATGTAGACGAAGACGACATGAACATGGACGCGGACCTAGATGATGACATCCCCGAGGCCGAGAGTATGGGTGGTGGTTATGAGCACACCGATACCGAAGCCGACCTTAGCACGAGCGACGACGGTGGTGGCGGCGTTGATTTCCCTCCTCCTTCGCACTATCCCGGCGCGCCACAGCAGCAGCGCGTACGGTTTCGACAGAGTCTAGCTGGTCGCAGCGACGCCACGCGAAATAGTATCGCTATCAGCGATATTCTCTCGCGGGATGGTAGCAGCGTTATTGGGAGTAGTCCGCAGGTTCAGAGGCAGTTCTCTTCGTCTTCGAGGCGGGGAGGGGGTGGACGGGCTTGAGAGGAGAGAAAAGAGAGCCTGATGTTGGTGGTTAGGTTTTCTCACGGAGTTCTTGGTCCCTCTGGGAAGAGACTTTGTTTCGCTTCCTAACTCTGTTGTACTTGAGCTACGTTGTTCCTGGAACGTGCATGCGTTGGCATACACGTTCGCAGGCATTGTTTGCCTCTTTACGTTGTCTATCATGATACCCCATCCACCCGGTTTCATTACGTTTGATCCCGTTTCTACCTACAAAAGCAAGCAAGATTCCTCGTCATGACTCCTAATGCACACTCATCCTCAGTCATTCTCACACATATACATATCGCATACACTCTGTCCATCGGGCCAAGCATGCTTTGGCGTTTCCTGTACTGATAGTAGTAGAAGATAATGATGAAGGCATGAATTAATGATACATTGATTACAAGATATTTTATCGTTAAGTATAGGGTCCTGAACTCGAGGTCAACCCTATAACCATATATACTGTGACTTGCTCTCTGAGCTAAGCCCTTTTTTGCTACACCATGCAGCTATATTCCGCCTTTACGCCCGCCCGCGCCGTTGTCGTTGGTCATCGCTCGTCAGCAATTTCGTTGCCTGTCCAAATCACGACGTGAATGCGTTGTGAGAAGCCCAAACGCCAGTTCCCATTTGCTCTGGTCTTTTGCTCCTATTCCTCTTATATGCTGTTTTAGAGTAGAAGTTCTTTTTCCGTTCCATCTACGATGGTTGGGCCGTGAATGAAGGACCGATCCGCCCAAAGGTTTGTGCTTAGAACAGCCAGACCCAGAAGAAGATAAATATAACAGCAGCGAAGAACAACAACCACACCTTCCAGCCGACGCCCGTGCGCTCAGCCATCAGGAGCATGCGGTTCATTGTGCCACGCAGGCGCACGCGTGTCGAGTCGAACGTGCCGTTCATCTTCTCTGCTAGGGCGGTTGAGTCGCGGATTTCGTCGCCGATCGCTACTGTCATCTATCGTTGTTTGTGTACTTGTTAACGACATGCGACCAAAAGGTGGCCACAGAGTATGGGCAGGTAGAAAGGAGAGGAGAGGAAAAGGGTCCAATAACTCACCTCTTTTAAGATCTTGACTTTGCCTAATATTCCCTCGACTTGTTGGTCGTTTTGGCTCTCGAGCTCGCTGAGGACGGCATCGCTGTATTGGCCTCTATATCGCAAAACGAAGACATGTCAGCTCACGTACTTTCTCCTCATCGATATCGTGCTCCTTCTGGTCTCGGGGTCGTCGTAGCCATCGCAGGTATTGTCCATCTTCTCGCCCTTCCTCCTTCCTTTCAACGCTCTCCGCTCGATCGCTTAAGTCTCCACCCCTCTCGCAAACGTACCTTGAATTCGGTGTAGCCGGTCTGAATGAATTCCTACTGTCTGCTACACCCAAATGCTGCCCACTGCTCGCGCCACCATTATATCCATAACCGCCGCCGACCGCGGGGCTCGGGCTCGGGCTGTATTGCCGCCTCGTCGTCGCATCGCCGTTGTGACTGTTACTTCCGCTGCCGCTGTAGCCCTCGAATAGCGCGCTCCGCGAGTCTCGCTGGTGCAGGGAGTTGCCGAATCTGTTCGATGAGGTCATCTTCATGTTAGCGCTTTGGTTAGTCGTTGGATATTTGCCTCGGGAATGGGCAGACGAGGAGGAACGAGAGAGAAGTGCCGAAGAAAAAAACGAAATTAAAGGGGGCCGTATAGTCGTGCGCGATGTTGTGTCATCGACTTCGCTGCCTCCTTTCCTTTCGACTCGAGCTCGCCCGGCACATGCGGATTATCGTCACATGCCCAGGTAAAAGGGGCCGCTTACAATAGACATCCCAACTTGCGACAGAGAAAGGAAAGGCATGAAAGCGCATAAAGAAGGTTGTACGTACCTTGACGCCATGTTGAAGAGCCCGGCAGAGATTTTCTGAAGAAAACTTATTTCACAGACGAGAAAAGTCCCCTGTTCGATAACATTCCCACATCTGTCCCCTATTGTTCTTTACGGTTGGACACGGTTACGTATGAGCAGGTTGCGGATATAAGTGAATTGCCGGCCTGGCGACGGGTGGGGCCAGCCGAACTTGTTTTCTCTTTCCTTTCTTGCTCCTCAGTATGGAAGGACGGGCCGGTCTCTTTTGCTGGACTATCCGGAAGATGGGAATTTTCAAAATCCCATTCTTTGTTGGGACAATGCCAATCCTTTGGGGAGATTCATGTTCTATCCTCTCTAATTATCTAGAAACAAACACGAGATCAAAGTCATTCGGCAATGAGGTCACTCCTTAAGATATTTTATTCACCTTCGACACCTTGACTTTTTTTAGTCTTATGTTCTGCCATTTTTCACCCCTGAAATAGCCGCCCACGCCATATTAGTGGACAGCACCTCCAGCGGCCATTCTTGGAGCGGAGGAGATTGAGAAAACAAATATGATTTGTTGAAGTCGTCATGTCGTTTAACCAATAGAATACGAGATGGTCACAGCGCACATTCAAGATAATAATATCAATGTGTATTGGCAACCTCGACAGCTCCATCAATCGTGTTGGTCTATTGTGTTTGGAGCCTGCTGTAGTGGAGTAGGGAATACAAGGGTAAACCTGGAGGCAATTCGCAAACTGATTCAGATGAAATGTTACGCGTCGTGAAAAGAGTGGCGGTAAAAAATTACAGAGAGGCTTTTGGGGTGCGTGAGGTCTGTTTGCTGGATTCCTATCACTGTAACACAAAAAAATCGAGATGGGGCGTAAAATGCATTTGATGATGGCCGGGTAGAGTGTCTCAAGGCATGCTCACCTTGTTTGGAAACAATGCGGATATCTACCTTCAAGACGCCATTGAGTCATCATGAACCTAGACAAGCAGACAAGTCACGTAGGAGAGGGGCATTAGCATTTGTTTTCTCAAAACTTTTGTTCATTCATGACGCGTGACCACTATGCTATGCAAGCACGAAATTTTGTGTTTTCTCGCCGCGAAAAGCAGGCAGAAGGGAAACCTCTATATCTCGCAGAGAAACCAGGAGTGTGCCATGATTGCCGTAGTTACCGAATGTAGGCGAATGCCAGTCTATGTTTTTGTCTCAAACGAAGACCTGAACATGAGGAAGCATGCATGTACACAGAAAATGGGCAATGAGGAAGATGAGGAGGGGTATAGAAAATCGGCGATGACTTGGTGATGAGGGAAGGTATGCTTGGGTAGGGGAAAGATATCCAGGCAGTGCTAGACAATGAAATCCACCGCAACATTCCCTTTAGTCCTCATCCATCTTGTCGCCGTCGTCCTTCTCCGGCTCGGGCTCGAAGTCGTCCTCGTCCTCATCATCGTCCTCCTCGGGAGCGGGGTTCTCCTGAGAAGCCTTGGCCCAGTCGATGACCTTGCCACGAGTGCGGCGACCGCCCTCGACGATGTTGTTGAGGTCGATCTCGTCCATGTTATCGTCTTCTTCTATATATTACATCAATAGTCATTAGTCAATGGGCACGCGCTATCAGTTTCAAAGATCATGTGCAGTTTGTAAGTGCTTACCCTCAGCAGCCTAGAAGAGAAAAGTGTTAGAATATGATGTGAAAATAAGGTTCCGGGTTCGAAAGATTGTCTAGGCTTACCTCGTCCTCCTCATCGTCATCATCGTCATCCTCGTCCATGGACTGGTCGACGGGCTCCTCGGCGACAGCCTTGCCCTTGCCCTTCACATCGGTCTCGTCACCGACCTTGGTGGGGTCCTGGGGGAAAGTGGAAGACATGGTGAGTCAAGTTGTCTGGTGGGGAATGTGTAGTTTGGGAGAAAATATGTGAGCAGTGCTTAGTTGCAGATGCAGTTGGGAGGAAAGTGTGCAACGAAGAACGTGGGTGGTATGGGAAGAAAAGTGTGAAGGTGAAGGTGTGAGCAGCAGTGGTGCAGGTTGGAGGTTGTTTATTATTGGGTGATTTCAGCTTCTCAGTGCACACTCACGGGTGGTCGCTGGGAAACAGAGACTGCTGTGATACAAGCGCCGCCCTTTATCGATAAAGCATTGCACATGCTAAAAACTGCAGGCAATCACTGCAACATTTTCGTATCCCTGCCTCTGATTTGTTATGTAAGATATGCAATAGGAACGAGTCAATCAGCACCTCATCACTGAGGCTGTAACTTGAAAGGGTTGCCATTATTCTGATGTACGAAATTCAGTGGTATGGTGCTTCGCCTTCTTGCCTTAGCACTAAACTTGCCTCGTTTCACAGCATAGAGCAAACTGCTTAGGCAAGTAATAAGCCAAGTAGTTGAATCATCAGGAGCAAGCAGATGAAAGTTTTCACGGGTACCGTCATTGTTAAGCCCAAGGCAAACGATCACGAGCTGCATTCTATTATTAAGGTATCACTATTTCTTCTCTTCCGGGCCACCACCCACAACTGTAATCAGCAATACGATGGCCACTACCCACCAGTACCTAGATAGTAGAACAAAGTCAGCATTCAATACCAAGTAGGTCCGTAGAAGGGTCAAGTCTCAGACAAAGGAGACAGAGAAACCCATTCCCAACTTACTTCTGCAACATAGTCTTCTGCTCCGGCACAACCGTCTTTCCCTCCGGGCTCAACACAACAGGCTTATTCAAATCGACCTGCCGTCCCGCCTCAGCAACCAGGACCAGCGCCTGGGGACCAAAATCCCTCGTCTGTCCCGCATCAATCGCGACGCCCTTGATAGCAGCACTCATCGGCGTTCCTGTCCGATCCACAGACAACATCAACGTGGGACTATACCCCTTACTGAAATTTTCGATCTTCGCCACGCTTGTCGACGAAGCCCAGTTCTTTGTTGAGGGGTCGTAGATCCCAACGCGCACGAGCCTAGTGTCGTCGGGCAGCTCGGGCGCTTCGTAGGAGAGGATAGAGGCGTCGGAGGGGATGTGTATGTCGTATTGGATCTCGGCTAGGGGTAGTGGTAATGATGGTGATGACGATATAGGCTGGATGTAGATGGCTGCTGTTTGTTCGCTGCTGCTGGCGCTCGCGAGGCCGGTTAAGGCGGCGGCGAGGACGCCGGAGAATATTGTTATCAGCTTCATCTGGGATGTTCCATGCCACTTGATGGACGGTGATTGTCCTGGTGACTTTCTCTGATTTTATTTGGCTGGACACGTCTGATACTACCTACATGTAGGTAGGTATCTAGGTAGGTAGGTTGATAGAGCTGGGGTTTCGATTATGATGTGGGGCCAATGACCTCTTACTTCGCTAGGACTGACCTCATTGGCTCGGTCGTGTCCTCCGATTGCATCCGCCATCTCTTGCACCTGAAATACCTACCCCGCCAGAGATTAGGCATTCAAACCTCACAGCACTCAAAACTTAGGTACGCAAATTGATCATTATTGAAGTGATCGTTCCGAGACCCGGCTTCTATGAATACTCCTGGACCTGTTAGATAAAAAATTTTGAAAAAATCTTAGTATGATTGAGTATTTTATCATGCTTGGTTTCCAAAGGAATTATCGAGTTGTGAGACAGGGGACCATCCGGCCTTGATGGATGGACAAGACTCTCCTCAATACACTTCTACCCTCTGATCCTCCTGCTCAAGTTGAGCTATCCTTCAACGTATAGAAACTATTGCTTATTGATCGATACTACTTCACCGAACGTGTACTCCCATGTCTCCTATTCTTTCAGGAACACCAAGGGTTGATCACGTCTTGGCAGCGTTCTCCTGGTTGTCATCTTCCTCTTGGACAGGTTCGTCACTACCATGATCGTCATCATCAATCTCGTCAGTTTCGTCTTCTTCCGTAGTAGCAGTAGCAGTCGTAGGGGGCTCTTCTGCTTGAGGTAACGTATATCCATCACACCGGTCAACTAGGCCCTTGTAATATGCCTCCAATACTTCTGGGACGGGCACAATTCGCCAGTCTACGCGATAAAGAAACTCAACTTCTAGAAGTTTCAGCTCCGCGACTTTAACGCCACCCACGCGGGCGTAGAATGAGTTATTCCAGAAGGAATCAGAAAGGCCCTTGCCGGCCACGGTGGCCGCAGTAATAAGAAATCTATGGACGGTCAAGGTGTTTATCGTGAAGTCTGGGTATAATGCGCAAAGCCGGTCGATATAGTATACCATGGAAAGCAATAGCGGCGGCGTCAGTGTTGCATGTTTCGCAAGTCTGTGTAGGTAATCCAAGACGGAGATGCCAGGTGCTGTCCTGTAAGACTCTGTGTCAGCTTCCGCCTTATCGGCATAAGCCTAAAGTAGAGAGGGCATGGGCAAGGGCAATGGCAAGGGCGAGTCGGGCTCACCTAGAATGGAACCTTGTAAGATTTCCGCTCTTCATGGCCAAAGAATCATTAGTTTCAATCAGTTCTCCCAGCATGTTGGCAATAAGAACAACCATGTCCTCGACATCACAGAACTCATAGCGCAAAGGTAATTCTTTAGGAAGACCAGCGTTTGGTCTCGTTCGCTTAGGACTGCTTGACTGAGTTACACCGCCAATGACAGAAGGGACCGTCGCATCGTCGGCTTGAGAATTGCGCCTTTTTGAAGGTGAAAGTGGATTGACTAGAGGCTGGGGTTTTGAAGCGGGTGACAAGGTGGGCTCGGGGGCCAGTTCAGGGACCTTGGAGGCAGGTAGAGACTGAACTGTCATATTGGCATATTCAAGGACTGGTGCGGTACTCTTGCGCGGAGCAGGCGCATCGGCAGCTCGTAGTGGAACCCTGGGGTCGAAAGGTTCCATGGGTGAATACTGTGTCGCGACGTCCACTCCAACATATTGCTTCGGTTGGGATAGCGAGGACGACTTGGCGGACGTGGTCGGCGGGGGAGGCGACCGGTGGGAGAGGGAGAGGGAGGAGGTTTTAGCTCGATGACGCTGCGAAGGCGAGGCTATTCGAGGAGATTGGCGGGGAGAGCGTGAGACGGATGGCGCTGATGGCGGCGGTGGTTGCGCGGCGTAACGGAAGTCCCGTGGAGAGGCAGAAGCGCTCGTCGGCCGTGGAGACGATGCCAACATGGTCTTTCAACACATGTCTCTGCCGAGTTCGCGCGACCGGCGGTGGTGTAGCCAGGAATGTTACCACCCCAGAGTCCCGGCCCCGTGGCGGGACAGTTCTGAGGCGACGAGAGGCGATGATGGGTGAGAACGATCAAGATATGTCTTACAGACCATGACCCCCGCGCATATGGTGGGTGTAGTCATCCGTTCAGTATGGATCGATAATCGGGTCACTTAGCAGGGTTCGTCACTCGACTTGGCCGATAACATTTTTAGATACATGTAATGAAAGAGGTGAAAGAAGGAAGGAAATGAGCAAAGTAGGTGATGTTCGGGTGCCAACCGACGTCCAGCCAGGTTGTTCTTTCTCTTCCGCTTGCTCGGCCAACCCGAAGCCACTTTAAAAATACTAGTGAAGAAGTAAAACGCAGGATGGATCAAGATTTTGGGACTTGAGCCGCTAGGTCCCCAAGATAAGTGGTTTTTGAATAGCACATAACTCCTACTAATATTTACATGTAACCTACCTACCATACTCTTCGATTCCTAGAAATATCAGATGTTATCAGTGCTCTGACATCATGCATGAAACATTTCGAATGAGGCATATTGGACATATGGAAGTCTCTAAAATCAGCCTCGTGGCTTTTCTTCCCAGTTAACGGAGTATGATAGTTGTTGTTCAATCATCCCTACTACCTACCTACCTCTTAGACCTGACTTTACTCATAAGATACATGTAATCAACTCTATTCTGTGTGCTCTTTCTACTAGGCCACTGATAGTCAAACTCCTACCTCTGACTCTCCGAGTAGCCAGGCAGCACATGTGGTTTTTATGTAATGAGGGCCAAAAGCCGACCGGTGTCGCACCTCCATGTTCCGTCCCTTGGACTAGAAAATGAGGGGGAGGGGCAATCGACTTCGGTGCATTGTGTGATTAGGCTAGGTAGTTCACAGCAAAGCATCCACAGATAACTGAGTATATGTATTGAAGTGGAATCTGATGCACTACATATATATAGGAAGCAAAACCAGAAGAAAATATAACACCTGTTCTGTAGGAAGATGTTTCTTTTTCTTTTTCTTTTTTTCTTTTTTTTTTTTTTGTGAGGATAGTAGAGGATTTGATATCTTACCACCAACAAACTCAGTAAGAGGAAGTGAGAAACGTCCCGTAATTTCTCGCCGAGGTCAGCGTTGTAGATGTTTGTATTCCGATGCCAGCTTGTTGTCTTATATGTCAACAATTGAGTTAATGTTTTAATGTATATGCCAATGATCAACTGAATACCTCAGATGGTCCATAACAGATTGTCTGTACTGCCTCTTCCTGAACCCATAGTCACGACTTCCCCATTAGGTAGTCGTCAAGACCTATTGCACTACGTACCTAGATACGAGGCAGGCTAATAAGCCGTGGACTTTATAGTTAGAGAAGGCGTGCAGTGTGCTCCAGAACCTCCCGTCTTCGGCCAGATAAGACAGACAGACAGACAGAGAGATCCCTGTATACCTCTAGGTAGGTAGGTAGCGGATTATTGTCAAGAGCGACCCCAGAGAAAAGTTACCGATCCACCCACCTGCCTTAAAACTTATTAGGCCCCAAGTTGACGTGCATTTCCTCCACGCGCCAGAGCCGACGTTGGCCATTCCAGAGAACCATCGCTTGAGCGACGGGAGTAGTAATAATATCGGTTGTGGTTGTTCTTGTCCTTCATTCAGCGCGCGTTTATTCTTCCCATCAACCTGTCAATTCTCTCACACCATTCGACATGGCTCTCGATGCACAGACCGTGCTGGCTCGCCTGCGTGCGAGCCCCTCCGACAGACTCGCCGCCCTCAAGTCGCTGAGGAATGACCTGATCGGCGACGCTCAGAAGAAGAAGTTATGGGTGCGCAACGGCGTGCTCCCGCATCTTGTGCGACTCCTGCACCAAGCTGCCCGCGACAACACCAGAGAGTCTTTCGACACTCTGACAGATGACCAGACGGCTCAATTACAGGCCCTGCAGCTTTTGGCGAGCTTTGCCAACGGTATTATCTTTCCTCCATGCCTTCTATTAACACCATCCAACAACGATACTAATCAATATCGTGTCTTGTAGCCGGGCCTGCCTTCTTACTCCCATTCCACGGCTCCGGGGCTCTATCCGCTGTTCTGCACCCATACTTCCTCCAGAACGAACACCCTGACATTGTTCTTGCCGCTCTACGTGTTGTCAAACACATCACAGCAGCTGCCTACTATGCCTTCGATTCCTCATCGATAAACTCACAATCCTTAGCCCATATCATATTCGCCGATAGTTGCCTCGATAGCCTGTTAAAGGTCCTGTCACAACCGACCCCGACCCCAAAAACCGAGGCCCAGGTCGCTATTGTGGCTTATCTCGTAAGGAGCCTGTGCCACGAAGAATCCCATCAGAATGCCTTGGTAGAACATGGTATACTAGATGCGCTTGCTACGAGGCTAGCCAGCTATGCTGTGACGGAGGGATACGTGCTTCCTAGTGCCCAAGCCCGTGCCGAGTTGCAGGGACTTGCCGCCTTCATACCAAAGCCTCCCATTTCCAGTGCCAATATGGAAGACGTGCTTGGTGCCATTGCCGCAATAATCACCGACTCTCCTTTCCGGGTCTCGAAATTCTTGTACTCGCCTTCCATTCTTGCCATCTTTCCCAATTCCAAAAGCGACTTCGAAAACGACCCCGAGTCGCCACTCCGAAATATTGTCTTGCCTGGCCTAAGACCAACCAAGCCCAGAGAGCCCGAGATGATGGATTTTCTGCTTCCCTCTGCAGCCTCCTATCCTCGGGGCCAAGGGCATTTCACCACATTTCCGCCATCAAGCAGTAGGGAAAGTCCAAACGCTAATGGCCGGCCCTCTTCAAAACTGCAAACAAGCATTGTCTCATGGTCACCACCAGAGGAGAATATAGGTCGAGGCGGTGTCACCGATATTCAAGAAGCCGAGAGTCCCTTAGTACCGTGGATGATTCATCTAGTTCGCACGAGAAAGAAGGGCGAGCAGCTGATGGCAGCCTCAGTCTTGACCTCCCTCTTCAAGACAGGGTGTGCGTACAAAACAAGGGAAGCAACCATAGGCCTTCTTGTCGTTCCCGTACTTATGGGGCTTCTCGAACCAGTCAATGCAGTAGCAGACGATACTTTCAACGGAAGTATGGGTCGCGAAAAGCTCAATATCATCGAAGAGACACCCACCGTATTATCTCGTCTTATTACAGATAGCGAACAGCTGCAAAAGGCTGCATACGATGGCAATGCTGTCAAGATACTATGCAAGCTTCTAAAAACGAGTCTTGAGCAGTTACCGCCCACCTCGAAGCCTACCCCCTGGTCACCCGATGGCAAGGTGGTTGATTCAGGCGGCCCCGAAGAACTAGACGAATGCCGGCTAGGTGACGATGGCCAAGGTCCCAATTTAATTCACCAAAAGAAGACAAGAGAAGCCTCTTTGAAGGCGTTGGGTGCACTAGCAACGTTCAAAGAAGATTTCAGGAAAGCGATCGTGAACCAAGACGCAGTGCCTCTGATTATCGAATGTCTGGATCCCTCTGTGGATACAACAGGCCAGCCTACGGGAAATGCTTCGCCAAGTTCGGCGAACGGGAGTCCTCCCAGTCACCCCCAATCACATCCAAACCCAGTGTCTGTTATAATCGCTGCTTGCTATTGTGTCAGAATGCTGTCCCGTTCTATCAGCACCCTGCGGACTGCATTGATTGACCATGCTGCCTCAAAGCCATTACTTCAACTTCTCCAACATCCTGATATCAGTGTTCAGATCGCTGCAACTGCTTGCACTTGCAATCTCCTGCCTGATTGCAGTCCCCTGCGAGAGGTGAGCCATATTGTATTCGTGTTTTCAAATATGTACTCACTAATCACATGTGCAGCCATTGATAGCCGCTGGAGTTCTCGACAAATTATGCATCAATGCTCATTCTCATAATGCAGCCTTACGGCTGAATGCGCTGTGGGCTCTCAAACATCTAGTTGACTCTGCTAGCGTTGACTTGAAGAAGCGTTGCGTATCTGAGCTACAGTCGGACTGGCTCGTTCGACTGATATGCGATGAGACCGAAGACGAGGCGCTTTTTTCGTCACGGAATCGACCTGAACAGCAGTCTGCCGCGTCAACCTCCGATGCTATGGACGAGGATGTAGACATGGGAATCGATGAGCAAAGTCACCCTTGGCTCGCAAGTGCTTTACACAAAGCTACTTCAGGATCACATCATGAATCGGAAGCTGGAATTCTATCAATTGTGGAATCACGGTTAGCTACATTGAGGGACACAGAACTCAATCCCGTGCGCAAAGCTAGGCACGATGATCTCGCGATCCAAGAACAAGGGCTGGGTTTCATCAGGAACCTCATCGGCGGCTCACATTCCAGCGGAAGTCCCGACCCGGCCAACGACACCACGGTCATGATTGACTATCTCTTAAGCAACATCGGCCAGGACCGCCTTTTCCAGATCCTAGCATCCAAGCTGCGACCCAAGGTGCTTCACCCCTTCAACCGTCGAGGAACTAGTGGCAGTGAGACAAGGGTTTTGCCTCCCCAAGCCAAAATAATAGAATGCGTTATTTACATCTTAGTCCACATAGCAGCTAGTGTGCCACAGCACCGAGAGCTCGTCATCGCACAGACTGAACTGCTCAAACAGCTTGTGAAGCTTTTCACTAGTCAGGATCGAGAAGTACGGGTAGCGCTGTGCCATCTAACCAACAACCTAACCTGGCAAGACAATATGAACGATGCGCCCGGATGCTCGCAAAGGGCGGCGGAGCTCAAGAACCTCGGATTTCTTAAGAAGTTGGAAATCCTCGGTAATGACGACGAAGTTGATGTTCGTGAACGAGCCAAATCAGCACTTTGGCAAATGAAACAGGGGACCTAGGGGTTCTCAACAAAACCATACAAACCATGGGCAAGAGTAATGATTAAACCATATTGGGCAAATTTCTTTGGCTGGCGCTCAATTGCTTATGTACTTCCTCTCTATGTGTGGTGGTTCCTCATACTGTAATATCTGGGGGGTCTTTCGAAAACTGTCAATCATAAATAGCAGATTAAGCGGATAGGGGTGCATAACAGGGTTGTTGAATTTTTAGCATACGTGTAACGCTTAGGACATCTGTTTCACGAGGGCAGTCAAAATATACCTGCTTCAGCGTTGAGTCAGCTTTGTGTCAAGTATACTCTCCAGCGCCTCACTATAGACTCTGAGAATATCCATCATTAGGTACGAATTGGTTTTTCTTCGCAATCATGCAAAGATGGTTATAAGTGGGTGAAGGGCCGCTTCCGGCCGGTGAAAGATGCCCCTTTCCTCTGGATTGGGAAACTTGAGAACAGTGTAAGGTATTAGCCCTCATAAAGGATTCCCAAGCACCAAGCGCAGTAAACTACACAGGCACTCCCACATGGCCATCTAGTCATCCAAACCACCACAATAATCAGCATCATAGCAGCCACGTTTCTTCCCATCTCCATCCTCAATTCGTCTTCTTCCCACCAACCTCCGTCTTCTTCTGACTCACACCAACCCCCAAGCCCGAAAGGAAACACAACTTCCCCAAAAACGGCCCCACAGTCGTGACGACCGCGATAGCCTCCATCCAGCCCCAATTCAGCGGGTTAAAGAAGTTCGCGGGCGTCATGCTCTGCACGAGACTAATCGTGTAGAATAAATCGCTGATGGACGACGCTGCGAGCGTGTGTCGCCAGACGGAGACGTCGTGCGCGTTGGAGGGGGAGCGCAGGACGAAGAAGTCGTGGTACGCGAGCATTAGCCAGGAGCCCGTGAATTGCGTGAATAAAGGGGAGAGGGAGGGGGAGTAGGGCACGCTGGGGACCGTGGCGGCCAGAAGGAGTTGAGGCTGGAAGAGAGCCTGCAGGGCGCCGGTTGTGGCTAGGATGGGCTCGATGGTGGTGAAGAGGTGGCGGTAGAAGGAGGGGATTGGGGAAGCCATTGTGAGAGTGAGAGTGAGAGTGAGGTTGTCTTGAGTTCTCTTTTCCTGGTGTTGGTGTTGGATGTGTGATGAGGTTTGAGTGGTTTTTGATGTTCTCCTGTTGAGATGTGGTTTTGCTGACTGGTGAATGGTATGTGAGATGTGAGATGTCCACAGATTCTGACTAAACTGTACTGTTCAGTCGATAAGGCTCTTTATATGATGAGATGCCACGCCTGGTTTCAAACTTTGGAATGGTGTTTTTGAGTCTTCTCCTTGTCTTAGTCAGATTATTCTATTCTAAAAGCTTTTGGAGGGAATCTCGAGGTGATGTCTTATTCCAAATAAGCGCTCCTACCGGCACTCCTGACGGTTTCAATGCATGTGATTTGACGTTGGTGATGATCCTAGCGCCCAACCCCTCCAGGGATTCAGGGTCCAATCCCCTGACAGATAAACTCCCAAGCCTCTGTACCCTTCTGCTGCTGGGGTAAAGAAAGAGGACACCAATATACTGACAACTTACATGTTAAAGAACATCATCAAAGCTCCATGAATTCGTCTACCACATCGATCGATCCGCGCAAGATATTCAAGGTTATTCAGTGGGATCCTTCTGCTCAACGGGAATCGAACCCGTCCGAGCACCACGCAGTGGGCTACGAATCTAAGATCGTCTGGGAGAGTCTGTCTTGACGACATGGCTGCGTCTCCACCTCTCCTCCTGTCCTCTCTTTTATATAATCTGTCCCCCTCATGATCTTTCATTGCTATTGAGTTCTCTGCATTTCGTGATAAATTTGCGTAATACATATTATTTATTACAAGAAGCAAGATCTGTTGTCTCCATCGCCCGTTACCTACGAATTCACTCCGAAATGTCGTTCATTCCCTCTTCGATCTAAAGTAACAGGAGGTCCTGCCAGTTCGAACGCTAAGTAGGGGTCTCGACTGGGTGCACAGGATCACAACGTCCCAAATAAATAACTACCGGATTTCCGCAGCTGAAAAAAGCTTCACAGATCTAGACAGATCAACGGCTGGAGCCAAATATACCTTATTCATCCCGCCCTGCAGTAGCCGGTATTCGGTCCCCGATATGGCACCTAATCTTGGACTGCAGATCCAAGATCTCAACCACAACTCCCCGGGCTGTTTCATGAGATGACTAACCGGATGGCGACCAGCGATGTTCAAAAGTTTAGGTAATTTCTGATTTTCGATGTATTCTCACGATGTGGCGAAGCGCATATAGTTATGCATCGCTGTGATTGTTTTTTTATGCTATTGCGGGATACGCTGCCTCTGCAAATGTTAGTTCATCGCAGGGCGTCTTTCATCCGGAGAGCGGCGCGGAGTTGTGGCTCTTCTATTTCGAAAATCGCACCTACATTTATTACATCGGTTACCGCTGTCGATGCTTTCTAGACAGCATGGTGGGTTTATGGCGCATAGATTGTTCTTGGATGTCGATATAAAGAGCACTCTCATCCCCTGTATCGGAACCGGTATACCGGTCGACACTCCATGACCAGCAAAGAAACGTGATAGTTTTTCATCGACACCGAGAAGGCGCTCGAAACTACTGCCCCACAATGGCAGAGATATTCGGTCGCATCGCTGACAACGACGCCCTCAACACCAACCCGCCAGCCGGCAGCATGGAGCTCAGCGTCCACGGTAGCGACTGGCTGTTCGCAGTGACAGGGCTCTACGCCGTGGCCTTCCTTTTCTTCTTCGCTACAAGTTTCTGGGCTCGCTGCGGCGAGAGGCTTTTCCACTATTTCTTCTCGGTTGCCCTCCTGATCGGCTCTCTCACGTACTTCGCGCAGGCTTCTGATCTTGGCTACATTGTGATTACCGAGGCCGACTCACTTGCGAGGCAGGTGTTCTGGCCTAAGTATGTCAATTGGGTCATAAGCTTTCCTGTGACGGTTGTCTCTCTGGGAATACTCAGTGGCACCCCGTGGGCTACTATCGTCTTTACTGTCTGCTTGACATGGACTTGGTGAGCAATAACGACTCGCATGTCATCCGACCTCAGATGACTTATCTCTCTGACTTACGATAGGATTCTTTCATACCTCGCCTCGGCAGTCACAACCACGACCTACAAATGGGGGTTCTTCGGCTTCGGTACAGCGGCCCACCTGTTGTTATCTTTCCACACCTTCACGGCCATTACCTCCGCCCGCCGTCTCGGGATTGCAAGGGATTACATCCTCCTAACAGCCTGGGTCAACTTTATCTGGCTCGGATATCCCATCGCTTTCGGTCTCACTGATGGCGCGAACGTAATCGGTATCACACCCGAATTCATCTTCTTCGGCGGTCTAGATATACTCCTGACTCCGGTACTTTCGTTCGCCTTCATCCTCATGGCGCGCCGCTGGGATTACAATGAGTTGAATTTGCGTATGTCATTCTTTAAGTATCGATTTATGTGCTCAATATTAAAGATTACTTGCTAACATTTAGATCAGCTTTCACTCGCTATAGTCAAGTCCAGAGTTTCGGACACTTCCCTCAGAAGAACATGACCCCGGCGGACGCTACTACTGATGAGGAGGCTCATCATGGTCTCGCACAATAAGGTAATCACAATTTGCAGACCAATGCTCTTGACGGTGCTATCAAAATAAAGCATTCTGTTTCAGCGAAAACATCCATTCATATCCCTGCGCCTTATGGAACTATCGATTTCGTTTTTATGACGTCTTACATCGTTACTTTTCTTTATTTGGAGTTGCCACACATCAATGAGTATTTCGTTCTATAGTTTCGTTGAGTAGAAGTAGATACCCCTTTTTCATTGTACTAAGTTGGAGAGGCTACTTTGAATTTTCTAATTTACCTTGTAATTGAAAAGGAATAGGGGTAGATAGTAGGAAGGAAAGTTATAATCCAAAATTTCATTCCCAATATTTTACAATGTACTACTTTTTCTAACTTTTCCAAAGGTGTCTCTCTGAAAACAGCTATCTGAATCGCGCCTTCAAGAAGTTCGGAAGTGCGAAAGGTGGACACTAGGTTATGGCTTTGAAGAGAATCCTACATGCTCTATATCGTGTGCCTCTGTACGAAACCTAGATATGTACTTACATCTATGCTGGACCGACACCATGGTTTGGATATATAGATGCATGTGCGAGGGCTTTCCCTGGGATTCAATGAGGCACTATGCTGGTTACCAACCCCGCCGTCGGGGCGTCCTAGAGTTGAATGTTACGAAGTACGCCTCTACTAGTTGTGTTGGGAGGTTGACTGGGTAATGATCGATTATGGCTACAGTCAAACTAAGTGCGAATCCTTCAGATCTAAGTCTATTTAAAAGAACCAGTGGCAAGTTAAGAATGGGAAATTAGGGCGTTCATCATAGACCTCCGAATCAGGGAATGTAAAGACTACCACACACCCTCTTCGCAAAACCATGTGTGTCAAATCACCTCCTCGGGTCCCTGCCCTACGAGGCGATAGATTACCAAACCCAAGGGTCAAGATTTCAAATTCCATAGCCCAGGAACAAAAGTACCGTATGAAAGGCTCTTTCCGGACCTCCTTGCATCCCGCATAATATTAGACTTTGCAAGGGGTTGCCAACCAGCGGGAGCTGCCCCGCCATTTCGAAGTCAACGAAATTTCCAACCCAGCTGTCTTATTTGGAGGATCCAATGCCGTCCGATTGGGTTTATTTACGATGCCACATAGTCGTCATGTAAGGATATAAATCAGGCGCGCGTGTAGGCTCTTTACTGGATACACTATAGAGAGCCTTTTGTCGTGCGTCTCGTCTCACCCTGAGCATTTTCATGAAGTAAGAAATCTCGTATTCTACGCGACCGATTAAAGGGGTTTCTCGGGAACCTCATTCATACTTCGCGATCATCCCAGCATTTAGGTTTTCCGCCAAGGGTGCCAAGCTTGGGACATCAGGGACGTCGAATCTCATCAATCGGACGAATCTCCTTTTGATCTTCTATAAGTGCTCGTGTCAAATGCGTTACTGCAATTTCAAAGTGTGCTAGGATGTCAAGTAGGAAATGAAGGCTGGGAGAGACATAATTAGACGCTTCAGAGAGTTGCTTGCTACTTAAGCATTTACATCGCAGAACTCGTGTCCAAGACGGAGGCGATTGATTGATAGATAGGGTCAAGAGCAGCATGATAGACGAAATCATTATAGAGAAGAATCACCCGCCATAAACATGAGATGCTTCTTTGCTCTTTCTTCACTGCGGATACTGTGCCTGCAAGCCGAAGCGCCCTGTCAAGAAAAACCAAGACAACGACACTCCCTCTCCGATCTGTGCTAGACAGCTAATATCAGCCCTTGAGCAAGGACTTTCTACTACGATGCCAGAGAAACACCCACAGATGTTGCACACGAGCTCGGTACTCCTAACAATAGCCACCCTCATTTTACAAAGTCTGGCACTGCCTCAAGCGACCACGACCACGACTCCAACACCAACCCCAGCCAGCGGCGCCACAGAGACAACAACAGCCGTAGAAACAGGAACGCTAGCACCAGACTCGACCGTAACAGAAGACCATCCAACAAACTTCTCCACAGCCTTTATAACGGCTCTCGTCATCGTCGTGCTCGTGGTGGGCTTAGGAACAACCATATGCTGCATTGTAGCACAATGCTGGCGTCCTATACTCAACCGCTGCTGCGGTGATAAAACCCTCAAGAGCAACCGAAAGCTAAGAAAACGAAATCCCGGAGCGTTCTACTGCAGCGGCGACAATGGGCACATCAAAATCCCGCCGCAAGCCAACCGTAGCCATAGCCAACCATGGTTATGCGGTACCGATCGTGGGATCCCGGTCTCGCAGAACGAGGATTGCTGTACTAGATACCATCACCGAATCTCTGCTTGGGACCCTGAATCTGAGCTTGGGAAAGGATCAGGGGCTGGGATAGGCAAGAAGCCTTCCGCTAGTACTAGCAGCGTGATTCTAGGCAACGGGGTTGAGGATGCTGGAGGGGAAATGATGTGTCATAAGATCATGCCTGTTTATGAGCCGCAATGCGCTCTGCGATAATCTCTCAACACCGTATTCCATGCTGCGGAGTCAGTGCGGACCTTGTTGCCCGCAATAGCAAAAGGGGCTGGCTATTTGTAAACAGACTATGAAAACTTGGCTGTGTTTTTCTGGTTCATGGACATTAGCAATGCCTGACCAAGCACCTGATGTTGCGATACTGTGGATCCGATTTCAATATGAGTAAGATCATCATCATCAAGCGCACTTATCATCTATAACGTTATAACTTATGAGTCTACAGAACATACTACCAACAGGCAAGGGCCAATCTAATGAAACTGAGGTTGGCTTGCGAGAGCATTGACAAGCCCCAGAAGTAAGGGATGATCAGAAGTGATAAAGAGACACGAATAGATGGCATAACCGCGAGGCTCAATTAATTTTGACGAGCCGCGAGATCCCTGCCTCCTTGGACCTTTACACGCAATGCCGCTGCCGCGCCTTGGTAGCTGTGCCGTGTCCCAAGAAAGACTTAGCCGCCGGTATAATACTCCGTAGATGATATTCCCCAGGCATAAATGTTCCATGGCGCTGGGACGGGAAGGGGAGAAAGACACCGTCCCGTCTCAACGGCTTGACACTCACCGGGAGCTTTTACACCGGTCTGGAGGATATGAGAAATCAGCACCTCTGCTCTCAAGTACGATTTTCCTCCAGACTCGGTTCGAAGTAGACGAGCCGGCGATCAGCTATTGATGTAAGCGATAGATCAATCAAGCTCAGAAAAACCGTACGAGCGCATACATGAAAACTGTATAGAGCACGTCAGGGATTTCTGTACGAAGTTCGAGCCACAAGCCCGTGTACCAAGAAAAAAGTACCGTACAGTGAATGGCTGAGTTAGACTGTCTCTGCCACGCCTTGTAAGTATACGGTGTGTGTGCGACGGGACGGGATGGCGCCTGGCTAAACACATGGAACTTTTATCTCCAGCCTTGTAATTAAACCCGTGTTTGCCCTGTCCCATGCTTGTTGATTGTTCGGTACCTACCTGATAGTGGAAATGATTGGGAACAGTCTCTCTCCCTGCACTCGGGATTGGTATTACTCCAACTTATGGAGTAGGTGTAAGAGGTGTACCGACAACATCCACTTATTGTACCGCTGCCCTTAATGTGTGCGTTATTACTAGAGAATATCTTACTAGGTAACCGCGAGTGCTTGATCTACGGTAGTGGCGCTTTCAGTCTCCTACTACTTGGTAGCTGGGATTCCAACGAATCTAATATCACGGGTAGTGGCAGGTGTCACGCCTCAAGATGGGACAGAGCTCGTCTTCTCCCTGTCCGCCCATCACGAAGAAAACAAGACGGTCGACATGGGGTAGGAATACTATATGGAACAGGACAAGGAAAATAGGAACACATGCACAATCAATAATCGAGTTTGACAGGTAACAGGGGACCACAACAGAGTAACAATACCCAGGTAAATTGATGAAGGACAAGAGGTCGGGACTTCGGTCTATGTGAAACGACAGCATAACTTCGGCTTGGAGGAAAGCAAGAAGCAAACCAAGCAACTAGTTATAATAGGCTGATCTCGCACGGTTCTTGTGTGATGATACCTGCAACCTCCCAAGCTTCTCGATAATGCAGAGAGACGCAGGCCCGAGACACGCTCTTCTCTGTGTCTCACTCTACGGAAGCGGCGCTTGCCAACTATTATGGCTCTGTAGAAAAGGATATGTCTAGTCTGACAAATACAAGTCCATGTCTATAGTTCGGCAGTTTCACACGACTGCATCAGATGATTATTTGAATAGAGGGAGATCGACAATTCACATCACTCACATAGGTGATATCATGACTGTATCAGCCGATAGATGAGCAATCTGCATCCTCCCGATTCAGATCCATCCACGAAGATAGGTTATGCTCGAAGCCGCCCTCTCGGTATCACACAGGAACACAAAAGGGATAACCTTCGAGCGCTTTCGCTTCCGATGTCGTCCGCTCGGCATTTCATGACCTGGGTTTACAAGGGAGGTTTATGTGAAAGGTGATAGACAAGGTATCACGAAAAACCGAGACATGCAGGGCCAACCGTTTTTTTTTTTTTTTTTTTTTTGGAAGAGAAGGCTGTGCTATATCTTTTTTATTGGTGAGTATATATGTATCCGTATATGCAGGTGCTTTTTTCTTACTGCATCAACTGCCCCTCGGTTGCCTTGCATGCTGTGGACTGCCAACCTACGTAAGCAGATAAGTAAAAAAATAATGAAAATAGATGAAATACACCCGCAAGTTTGAGTGGATGTTGCAATAATCTACGGGAATCCAGCGCAAACCTACCTTAATCCTTAGATCATGAAAACAAGATACGCGGGACAACATGCACGAACGACTCTATCCTGCTTGACCTGATCAATCTACTCCTTCATGGGCCGCTGCATAACCGCAAGTCCCGCGATTGAAAATTGTCTGAGACATACCAGACGTTTTCGTAGACGAGTTCTGAGTTAGCAGCATGACAGAAGACGCCTCAGCACGTGGCGGTGTGTACTTTTGTAAAACTGTCTGAGAACTTCCCGTCGATATTGAGTTTTAACAGGCCAGTGAGGACACTCCTATCAGCCACCGAGCTGTTCAATTTCAACCGGTCAGGTGGTGGACTTGCGCCAGTGGCTTGCAGGAACACCAACGTGTCGGCGCACAAGCTTGTGCGTGAACAAGAATAAAACCGCCCAATCGCTGCTTGGTTGGATGAGTAGATGGCGGATAAAAAGATAAAAAACCCAAGCTGCAATTATCAGCCGAAGTCGGCTTGCTTATGGCGTGTATACAGTGTTGAAGGAGCGCCGGCGAAGCATCACCGGTCAACGTGAGACTAAGCAATTCTTTGGCTTCGAGTTGTTTTCCTTCATATTTGTGCCTGATCGAATGTCTCTCTCAGCAGTGTAACAATTCGATTATTCCAGGTATAGTACGTGTGGAGTAGGTAAATGTAGGTAGTACGACCTGGCGATATGAAAAGGTGGCACGAGAAAGCTGTTGAGTGACCTTTCCCCCAGGCCACATGCCTGTTCAGTGCTCGTCATTTCGCCAATGCTGCGTGTGATGAGTTCACAAACAGTCCCGACTTCATGGGTCAGGAATCCGAGCATACTGGGTGTAACCTTGCAATGCTATCGACTTGCCTTACCAAACTGAGTTTTCCGTGCAGAACATCTGAAAACTCTGTTATTTGCCCGGTGGTTTTTTTGTTCCGTTGTGTATATGTGTGTATGTGTGCATGTGTGTCCATGCCATTCTGACGTGCTGGTCAAGTATCTACTTCTTAGACCCAAATCGAAATGGCCCTCGAGATATTGTTTGTCCTGACAGGGCGTATTCGTACAGAGCATTGACCTTGGCATACCAAATGGCCACCGGCTAATGACCCTGTATAAAGAGAATAATGATACTCTGTATCAACACAGATCACACAATCTGCGTCATAAGCAAGAGGGAGTCATCCGATCAGCTGGGACAATGGTGAGTTGGTCTAAGAAACAAGCGCCTAACTGGTTGGATGACGAAAAAACAGCCGCCACTCTGCATACCTACCAACTCAACTTTTACCTGTGGAGTTGACCTGGACCTGGGAAGAGGCAAAGCTCTCGAAGCAGGAATTTAGCCAGAACAGCGGGTGTGTCGCATTTCCCCAGGCATGCCCTCCACCCTCCCACACAGATGGTTGGGACGAAAACAGATCTCCCTCCCATACACACGGTAATTACTAGTAGAAACATACATCGCGATCCATCGGCAGATGGCAGATGCTCTTTAGAGATCAGCTTAATTGATAAAACAAGACGCGCTGCAGAGTTCAGACGCGAGCGAGTTTCAGAACTCCAACATTACGTACCTTGTGCAGACAGGGACAGAGAGGCCAGAATGACAAGCAGCATGTCGTCGGAGACGACGAAGGAGGCAGGCCCACCTGGCTGCATGAGAGTATGAGAGGTAGCGTGCTGAATGACCGTGCCTCACACGGTACCGTTCCCACCAAGACGGGCTTACCCGTTAGTGGTCAAAAGGACAAGGGAAGTGGAGCCTGGTCCGGACATCGGTCTGCCGCAGTGAAAGAAACGTTCAATGAATCCCCCTGATTGCTGCTGGAATTTAACCCTTTTGTGGCCTGGCTGGCCTAGGACTAGGAGAAGCCCCCACCAGCCCTTGCCCCCTCCAGACGGGCCAAGACAAATAGAATCATTCTCTCTGCACTTTCGTCACAGACCCACTGCGCGAAGAACATTCGCAGGATCTTAATGCTGTTTTAGCACCTCTGGGCACAAACTTTTGTAGATGCGAGGCCCGAGGAGAGTCCATGGATGTGATGGATTTGAGCGAGTTATGGTCTTGATCAAATAGCGCTTGTAATTTGGTCAACTAGTGCGCCGGGCTTATCCTTTCCAAAGCCGCATGAGCAGGAATAGTACTTCGTATAACCTCAAATTTGGATGAATGAGGTCCAAAAGTGGCCGTTAAGAATGTTGTGATAATAAACCTAGGGTATTGTGGTTGTAGAGTTTGAGGAGCCACACTTCATTGACAGTGGCTTTGTCAGCTGGAGAGAATGGATTAGGTCCCAGAGCCCGAGCGAGTGGTGGAATGGAAGGCGCATGGTTGTGCTTGCATGCAAGAACCAGCATATTGGGTCAGATCGACCAACAGCCCAATTACACGATAACCCAGCGACTCGGTGTCGTGTGGCAGCACGATAGGACGTGTATCACCGAAGCACATCATTTTTTTTTTATCATAACGCTCTTAGTACAGCAAGATGAAAATAGAAAAGAAGAACAGGGATTTTTAACAACTAAATGATAAGCCACCTGGATGGAAATGGAGATGGGTTGTGAGTTACGACACGTTGGAGTCAGGACTTTGAAATTCCATTTATTACTGCATACATGTACCTAGTAGTGCTACGTTGTGGGTATATACGGTTGAATAAAAATAATTCAGCTTGTGCAGATAATGGATTTTGGGTACCTACTTTTAGCATGCATCTTTACCAGTAGAAAATACCCATGCTGCAGACAGGGCCTGAGACTATAACCATGTTCATACTTCGTAACTATCGATATAGTTCGAGGCACTTGGTATAATTAGCCCATCCCCCTCGTCGAGCCATGTCGACTCTCGAGGGTATTAAGCGAGCCTGGGCGATCCTGCTAATTATTTCAGTTTTAAGACAACAAGTCCTCTATTTCTGAACGCTTAAAGAATGATTTTGGCCTAATGAGTATGCTATGGAGGTTTAATGAGGCATTGTCAGGTAGATGCGCAGTATATTCTGTCTGCATTACTACTATACACAGGTACATATAGGTAGGTACAAGCACAAACTGCTGCACCCAGCTCAACGGTAGAGAATGGCGTGTCGTATGATAGGATACTTGGGTAGAGCTGGGAACCATGGCAATGGGACTATCAATGACACAGTGCTCCTTATTCCACTTGTGCATGCGCCGGAAGCCGTCCCACGGATCCGTTACCAGGAGATCTGGTCAACACTGTGTGCAGATGCCTTGATGCCAAGAGACGAACGACCAGAAAGGGCCGAATCACCGTACCTCCAGAACGACGACCCACCGACCGAGCCCACCGTGGTGGCATCGTCGTCCAATTGTCAGTCTCCCTCGCATCGTCGACTTGGGTGGGACTGGGGAGGACTGGGCAGGACTGGCGTGGCGGGTCTATCTTTGCGCACTGTCACATCTGACATGGCCCTCCCCATGGATATCCCTGCCACACCCACTCCGTCCTAGAGAACTCCATCGTATGGCCTGTAGTAATAAAATCATCTCGTCTTGGCCCGCAGCTGACCCATCTCACCTCTTTTCCCCTTCTCTTTCTGTTGTGGCCGTCTCGTCTCCTCAGATCGCAACATCATCGACAACGACGTTGCCGATCAACCGTCTGCGCCACGTTCAACGACCGTGAGCAGAGTTGTGTGTAGTAGACCCGGCCGTGTGTTAAGGTTGGCGTCGCTGCGACTCGTGTGAACTGAAACGAGTCAGATCACCGACTCCAATAGCCAATTCTCCGGGTTTGGGTGTGTCCCGTCCACGCTTCTTAATTCACGACCCGACTCGACGGTTTATCTCGGCTGCATCCCTTGGCTTTGAAGTCTGACAACGAGTTGCCTTTCATTCAATTTCGAATCTTGGGAGGGAAAGAAAAGTCTTTTACCGCAATAATGACTTACATCCAAGTAAGTTGTTAGAGTTCCAATACGTCTCGTTGCACCGATTGATTCAGAACGCCACGCGAGGCTTGCTGGAACACACATGCTCAAGCCCACTGTCACCACTCTACTCTGAACGTCTGTGCGAAAATGGAACTCGGTACTAATTCAATTCGATATGCACAGCCCGATCCTAACCTGGCCAACATGGTCAGCGGACCAGTTGCACCCCATAAGGAGATCAGATCAAGAGTCACCAAGGACGGAAGGAAACTATGGTATGAGCTCGAGGTTCTTCAACAACCAGAGCGAGCGCGTGCCTGTGGATCTGGCCCCAAATGTGAGCCACCACACCTCCCGAATTGACCAATGCAGCAAAGGCTAACAAGACAACTGTAGCCTCTGCCGATCGCCGGCCTGTCGACCCTCCCCCTGTTGTCGTCTTGCGCGTCTACGAAGGAGAGAACTGGGATGAAAAGACACATCACCTTTGACTACAACGTCGATTTCTTCTGCTATGCGTCGCTCGAGCATTCTCGTCCTATTGCCAACGGAAGGGTATCGACCCCTCAAGCCGCTCCTGTCCTGACTGGATTTCCTGTTGCTGGTTGTTGCTATCTGGATCGACCTGAGCCTGCGGGCTACTTTCTTTTCCCCGACCTGTCAGTTCGCCACGAGGGTCGCTATCGCCTTGTATTCAGTCTCTATGAGTTGATCAAGGATACAAAAGACCTTGATCATGATATGCCCCATTCCGGCGATGCCCAATTACCCGTTGATGCCTGCCACAGAATGGATATGAAGTCAGATGACTTTACCGTCTACAGTGCCAAGAAGTTCCCAGGTCTCAGGACAAGCACCGGTCTTAGCCGTACCGTTGCCGATCAAGGATGCCGCGTGCGTATTCGACGCGATGTTCGCGTGAGGAAGCGTGAATCTAATAACAAAAACTCTGGCAACGATGACCACGCCAGCAATGCTGAAGATCAATATGCCAAGCACGGCGCAACACCAGACTCTTATCGGGCCCGATCCGTCAGCAACTCGAGTGTGGACAGGATTCCCCATTCTGAACGTCGACTATCCAATGCTGACTACGGAACTGCGCCCTTGCCGTATCAGAACGGTCAAGCATCAGGCAGTTGCATCAACTTTGGCGGACAAGTGGCCAACAGCTTTACTCAACCAACATACGGCCCCGGCAGCAGTAGCAACCCACAATCAACTCCCGTATCACCTGCTCAGTCAATCTTCCCTCCGGGACAAGGTATTAACTTGCCGCCTCCGCAAAGCTACATGAACTCGCCCTACTCAGAACACGCTCCAAGAGTCAGTCACCCATACAACTACCCTCCTATGGCTCCCATGGATTCCAAAACTTTACCCTCGAGAGCAGCGGTTCATAGGTCATCTATCGGCTCGAACATGTCACCTAACCTGAAGCCTATACTCCCGGCAATTCAGTCATCGATGCCGGACTCATCATCGTACATATTGCAACAACAACCGGGCCAAACCAAGGCTTTCTGGCCCAGTATAGAAAGGAAGCCCATAAAGCGATCTCTTGATGGCGATTCGCATGATCAACATCACTACCGTGCTGCCGATAGCACACGGGTAGACAGGCCACCAAACGTGAAAGAGGAGTTTTACAAGCTGGAATACGCCCGAGCCGGTGGATTTGAAGTTGAAAGAACGGCCCATGAAGATGTTCATGGTAATCACTACTATTCTCATTGGCAGAGAAAGAATTGATGAAGTCGTGGTCCTTATCTTACGGGCGTTTCGGTTGGCGTCATTTCAGTTTGGACAGCTTCCTGTTGTATATCCCCCGAGCATTCTGTCTCATTTCATTTGTTGAATTACGTTCTTACTCGTACCGTTTGAGTTCGGTTATCGAGAACTGGGTGATGGGCTTGCCGCGACAAGGTGAACCAATAAGTGCTATGCAGCACAGACTTTCCTAGAGTATTACAATGTGGCGGAATGACGCGAAATGTATATAGATGTTCTGAACGCGACTGCATGTACTGCCACCTGGCTGTAATGATCAGCGATTGTTGGGATATGGATGGTTATATGTAACATCAGTGAGAGTGAGAAGGGTGAGCCAGATAAGCAACCAATGGAAAACCTCTCACATGTATACCCTCATGGTCTTCAGTGCATTGTGTCTCTGAACATTTATCTTCAATCTGGTAACGAGAACTGAAATGTTCGAGTCGCAGGCAGACTTCGAGATAATGATCACAACCGTAATTGGGTAGCCGCCAATGTTAAGTTCGTATCTAGAAGTCCCTTCTGAAGTCTTCTTTGCGAGATGGTCGCAACTCTGATCCAAAGATGCCCTCTGGTGTTGTGGTTGGTTGAGAATTCGGGAGAAGCTCTGTGTGTTTATTCTTGGTAATGGGCATTTGATGTGGGCATCTTTGGGTACTGGGAATGGGCGGTCTACCTATAGTCCATCCGATCCTATATGAACGTCTACGGATAGTCAATTAGATAGGATCTTAGATCCTCATGTCGCTGTCGTCTCCCATGAGAGTTCTGTATAGCTGACTAGCGGGGTAGTGAAAGGAAGCCGGGGAAGGAATAGTGTCGTCAATCAGCGAAAACATCTGTATTGTGGCTCCAATTGCTCAGGCTCATTATTTCTGCAAACTCTTGTAAGGAATTGATGGAAATTAACTTTCTTTTATAACCGGCGATTTTTTCTGGGCTGTTTCGAGGATCAATAGCGCAAGACAAGCCAAGTATCAATGTTTTATAGTCTATCATACCTGGTTGTGTCGCAACCAAAGAAACATTAGCTGATAGCTATCAAGATCACTATTTCGTTTCGAGTTCAATATTGTATGTTTGTCTATAAGATAAATTGCAGTGACGATGTAGTCTTGATAAAACTTCACCTCTTGTAAATGGCTCCGTCTCATCAAGCGTATATTAGGCGCTTGATTGTTGCTAAAGAAATGAGCTTCAATGATTTTCTCAACTCGAGTTGAGGGGGGCGTGAGGTCATCAAGTTTGTCCGTATCTACTGTACCTGTGCAGAACTATGCCTGGGATAGAGCCTTGGGCTGAACAGCCAGCTGCATCCGAAGTAGGCAGTTCGATAGGCTGAATCTAGAGCGGCCTCCTATCCAACCACATATCAACCTCGCCATCGAAGAATCGTCTTTTGCCATCAACCATGGAATCTGCTCACTTCAGGGATTGATCTTATCACTATACACGCAACACACTGGGGTGTTCGAAATTCATTACAAACAGCCAGCAGACCATCGACTTTCATGATTCCGGCTTGTAGGGCAGATTTTGTCGACGCTGGTTGCCTGCGGGGTCTGCCCACTCAACGACGCCAGTCAGTAACCCTTGGCGCCATGTCCTTTGTAGGATAAAACTCATTCATCTCTATTACGACTGCTATCAATCGACCATGCCTTCGAAGCCTCAGAGAAAGCCACCGGTTGAGCAAGCACAACTGGGTGCTAATACTTCTGTCAGTGTTGGGATGTCCACCGAGACCTCACGACGTGACTTCGATTCCAAACACCACAACGAAGAGTCTCAACAAATAGAGGAACCAGAGCTCAAACGACTAACGCTGAGGAATCACGTTCCAGATGATGCCAGCGTATCGTCCGACCCGTTTCGATATCTTTCCGAATCTCAAAATGATAAACAAGTTTCAAACCTTTTCACCGGCACCGGACTGCAGAACCTGGGAGGCAATATTACAGTTGGCAGAGATCTGCATATACAGACCGTTCCCAGTCGAAGAGATGAGATAAACGAGGAGATCAAGATCAAGCAACTAATGAAATCCTTGTATTTTGATCAGATGGAGGCTAGGCAATGGAATATTAGCACTGCCCACGCTCGCACTTGTCGATGGATATTACAGACGCCGACATATTTGAGTTGGAGAACGGGGAATGACAACCCTAACTTGTATCGCGACCCTGACCACAATTTCCTATGGTTGAAAGGAAAGCCCGGTACGGGGAAGTCAACAATGATGAAGTTTCTGCTTGCGCAGCTCCAAGATCAGGCTCCCGAATCCAACGAAATAGTTCTGTCATTCTTCTTCAATGCCAGAGGTCACAGTCTAGAGAAGATGACACTGGGCCTTTACCGAACGCTTTTGTTACAATTACTGGAAAAGTGCCCTACTGTACAGCCAGTCCTGGACGAACTGCGCATCGAACACCAATGGACAGTCGAGTCCCTCAAATATATTTTACAAAAAGCTATACAGCATCTTGGGGACACCCCTCTCACTTGCCTGATCGACGCCCTTGACGAATGCGAAGAAGCACAAGTGAGGGATATGGTCTCGTTCTTGACAAGCCTGTCACGAAAGCGATTATTCATTTGCTTTGCAAGTAGACACTATCCACATATCACCCTGACAGGCCTCAGCCTTATCCTTGAGCATGAATCTGGGCATAGCGCAGACATAGAGGAATATCTCAGTACTTCATTACGAATTGGATATACTCAGGGGTCTGAGCGACTTCGTAGAGTTGTTCAAGAAAAGTCCTCTGGAATATTCATCTGGGTTGTACTTGTGGTTGCTATTCTTAACAAAGAATATGACATTGGGCGAGAGGATAATCTACAAGAAACGATCCAGGAGCTTCCAGGAGATCTGTATGATCTATTTTACAATCTTCTTACCCACGATGGTTACACCGGCAATACACTCCTCTGTATCCAATGGGTGTTGTTCTCTCCCCAGCCCCTCAAGCTGGAAGAGCTTTACTACGCAATGATCTGCGGGGCAGAGCCTCAAAATCTGTCCAAGTACCACTCGGCTAAGCCGTCTGGCGACACCATGAAAAGATATATCTTGAACTGTTCAAAGGGACTTGTGGAGAATACCCAGAGCAAAGATTCACAGCCATTGTACGATGGCGGTCACGCAGGAAACAGCCAGCCTTGCTATTCGACAGTACAGTTCATCCATGAATCCGTTCCAGACTTTCTCCTGAAGGAAAACGGTCTTAGCCGTATTTGGCCTGAATATGCATCGAATTGCCTTGGTCGTAGTCACGATGAGCTGAAACAATACTGTACGACATATTTAAGAATGGATGCCTTAGATGATCTTGGACACAGAGAGTCTCCTCGCGATTGGAAAAGTGCGCTTGATGAATTCCCATTCCTGAATCGAGCCCATAGCCGAGTCTTATATCACGCTGAGCAAGCGCAGAACCATGGAGTGGGCCAACAAGAGTTTCTGGCTTCATTTCCACAACCTAGATGGGTCGCGTGCTATAATGCGGTCAGGCGAAAAGAGGTCAACTTTAGCCCAGAAGTCAGTCTTTTATATATCTTAGCTCTAGAAGGCTATGCGGCCCTTATTCGAGCGTACTCCAGTACTCAGTCGTGCTTCGAAATCGAAGACGAGAAATGGCACATTCCATTCATAGCAGCCATAGGAGAAGGAAAGGATACTGCTGCGGCTCAGGCTCTGCTGGATGTCCAGGCCGAGCGATTAACGGGTTTATCCTTTGCCGAGTTCTGCAGCCGCTGGCCACTCGATATCAAGTTCTCACGTGACAAAATCTTCCTCTATGGTCTGCCAATGAAGAGAGGAGGCGTGCTGCTGGCACTTATGGAGCTCAGCTCGGAAATCGTGACAGTATTCTTCCTTGAGACGGAGGAAAAAGATACAGACTTTGGGAATGAGCTAGGATTCAAAGCCCTGAACCACGCAGTGGACAAAGGATTCAACGTACTTACGGAACTACTGCTCCAGAAAGGGGCAAAGGATTCGAATGGCAGTATATTGCATTTTGCAATAGGCCGGGGAAATACTACTGCAGCGAGACTATTGATTAATTACAACGCCAGTGTAATTACCACCAACGAGAATGGGAACACACCGTTACATGCCGCTTGCGCGGAGAATGATGGCGAGGTAGCAAAGCTTCTCATCGACAAAGGCCTCGATGTAACGGCCACCAACATAGACGGAAACACACCATTACATTTACTAAAGTGGCACTCAGACGTGGCACAGCTCCTTGTAGCCTGTGGTGCCAACGTGTCGGCTGTGAACCGACAAGGACAGACACCGCTGTACGGGCAAGAAAGTTTCAATGTAGCGCAAGTTCTGATTGACCATGGTGCTGATTTGTCAGCTGTTGATAAAGATGGAAACACACCACTGCATGGGCAAGGAATCTTTGAGATAGCGAAACTCCTTATCAACAGCGGCGCTGACTTGTCAGCTGTTGATAAAGATGGAAACACACCACTGCATGGGCAAGGAATCTTTCAGATAGCGAAACTCCTTATCAACAGCGGCGCTGACATATCGGCTGTCAATGAAGATGGCAGTACACCATTACATGTTGCTTGTATCAAAGGGTACACGCGAGTGGCAAGGCTGTTGATCGACCATGGCGCCAGCACGTCGGCTGTTGATAAACGCGGGAACACGCCGTTACATAGCGCCTGTGAAGGTGATGATCGCGAGTGTGGCCGTGTGGTAGACCTTCTCCTCTCCTACAAAGCCGACCGGACGGCTGAAAACAGTTTGGGGAAAACACCTTTCCAAATAGCTCAAGAATCCAGCAACATCTATGTGCAAGTTGCAGCTTGGCAGGCAATTAAAATGTCGAGGCATGTGTCGAGATAAAACAAATAATGGAGCAGAGAAGAAAGGAGAAGATGGACAATAGATCCAAAGAGGAGGGGTGTTGAATACTGTCCCTTTTCATACAACGATGCTGCATTTCGAAACTTAACTCAACACCTGAATCAATGATTGATAAAATAGGGTCAACTCGAGGATGACAACGTCATTATTCTTTACTATTATTCCTTGCTCTGGTGGCTTGATTCAACTGCACTTGGCAAATATTGTATATTGAAAGTTATAGATTAGTTAGAAAGTATGGCTTCCGGATAGTTATCGGAGCTGATGAGGTTTGATGAGATTATTGATTGAAGTACTGAGATGCTTTCCCAAAGCCATCTATTATTTAAAATCAGTGGACACATGCAGAGTATGAAGTTCACAGTGTCAGTGGCGAAGTGCGCTATGGAATCATTGGTTGCCCCGCAACGCTGGAGAGCTGTACCAAAACAAATTTAATCGAACGGCCCTTGTTTGTATTGTTGAACACCGCCACCCAAGATTGAGAACAGACAACCAAAACAGTAAAATCAGACACTTTAAGCAAGCGCGGGCTCACATAACTGCAAAGATATTACAAACTGCCTCTACTCAGAATCAAAAAGTCACTTAGTCAATCGAACGTGCATGCAATCAATCATGTCGCCGCCGGACCTCAAGCGGCCGCCGACGCGAAACGGCAGCGGCTCCAGACCACCGACATCACGGTTCCAGGAAGGCTCGATGAACGATCGTACGAGCGCTGCACCGCCTGCACAGTTTCTCGGCCCTGAGGATTTGAAGAAGTACGAAGACCAGTTCCACACGGACGGACAACAACTACAACCACAACCACAACAACACCAAGCCCCCTACAACCGGCCCTTTTCGGCCGCTGCGCACGTCGGCGCGACCACATCACATCGGAGAGCACCCTCGCCTGACGAGCAAGTTGACAACACCAACAAAATAGCGCAGAAGAAGAATTCCGGGTTCTTCGGCAGGGTGCGTGATGCACTATTCAGCCGCCCGGCACAAGCTCAGAAGCAGGAGGAAATACATAGGAAGCATAGCAGCTTACAGGAGCCTCTTCACCAACACGTCAACTTCAACAACGCACCGCCACGACCGAGCTACCTAATGCATGCCGGTCGCGCGAATTCCGAAGTTCACATCCCCTTGGCTAGGCCATCTGCATCATCACCAAGGAATCCATCGTCATCTATGGCTGCGGCTTCGGCTGCGAACGCGGGAGACAGACCCTCACGAGAGGAAATGCTCGCTTCGTATAACGAGCTCATGGCAACGGGATTCTTCCAGTCGCATGCCATTCAGTCTACGCGACATGCACCGCCGGGTGGCTTGCACACTACGGATGCTACTTCCGGGTCAGCTCAATTGCCATTCCTTCCTCCGAAGCGCGTCTCTTCTGTTTCCGTGATCCCAGCACTATCTGCGCCACCCCGCGTGTCAACAAGCTCTGTACGGCCTTCGCCTTTACAGCTCAACTCAGTACAAGTACCACCTCCTCAGGTACCTATCGCCGCTGAGGCTACACCACGCGCATCGACGAGTTCCACGTCTACTGCGCGCCCGTCCCTCAACATCCAACATCCACGGGGGCGAAGCAGTAGGGAGTTCGCGCGCTCTACATTGGCGAACGTGGCTTCGATTCCGGAATTGCGCGCAAGGGATTCCTGGGCTGCATTGAGAGGCCGAAAGCGTGCTCGTGGCGGTGAGGATGAGAATAATAGCGGACTTACCACGCCTTCTGATGAGGTAAGCCACCAGCAACAGCAAGGGCAGAAGGAGAAGGATAGCGCAGCGACGTACTTCTCGCAGCCACTTAAGAGGGTCGCGAAGAAACTGCGGAAGATGCCTTCTTCGACTTCAGCTGCGCTAGACAACAGCAGCAACAACACCGCTGGGGCACCTGTTTCTGCCCCTATCCCAGCTCCCGCGTCAATGGCTCCGACCACTGTAGCGCCTCCACGACTTTCGGCTCAGCACGACCGCGCAACTCAATATGGACGCGATACAGGACGTCCAGTTGGACCTCCAGAAGACGGCCTACTTCGTCTCGTGCCGTCGTTCTCATCAGGTGGAACTCTTCATCATGATAACCGCGCCGTGCGTCTACGATCACCAGAGCCTGCTACTGAGGCAATGAGGGTGAGCAATTCCTCGGATAGACACCAAATTCCACCTGTTGCAATCAACAATGCCGTAGTTCATAACTCGGCTGGCAAGCATAGCAGTGACGGCAGCAGTGGTGCCAACAACACCACCACTATCCAGCAATCCCGTCCCCGCCGAACCTTCTCCGGCTCCCTAACGGGCTCATTGCGCGGTCGTGGCCGCAACCTCCTATCAAAGCGACCCCCAGCCACACAAGTGCAAGATCCCCTTACCGATCAGCGCCTCTCCGGGAATCGTCACGCATCAGGCTACAAAGAGCGTATCTCGTTGGAAGATCCCCAATCCCGATCCTACCCGCAGACAATGCTGCGCCCACCGCCTCAACCAACTACAAGAACCTCAAGCGACAGTCTCTACCAGCAGCAGCAGCCTACGATCATGATGAACGAGAACCGTCACCGCCAACAACGCCAGCAAGAGCGCACCATGAGACAAGCTGCCCAAGCCCAAGCCCAGGCTCATTCAAGCCGTAACAGCGTCCCCAAAACGCACCCTCCTACTGTCGCCACAGCCGTCCCGCTCAAAGTCATCCCCGACGCGAACCGCGGTATTCCCTCCGTCCCGCTCATCCCGCAGCGCTGGCACGGCGAGGGCAAGGCCTATCACTTGCGTGATCGCGGACAGATCTCGCCGCAGGCGAAGGTCGTGGTGGCTCAGTCTACTTTCAATCAGGTACAGGGACAGCAGAGGATTAAGATCCACAGACGTCCCGTCGGTACTGGTTCTGGTATGGGCAGCAAGACAGATCTGGACTTAGCTGGCAAGGAGAATGGTGGCTTTGAGGATGTTGGTGTTGATGGGGATGGTGATTTGGCAATGGGTGGTATGGAGAGCAATAACGAGAGGGAGGATTCGCGGTGGCGTATTGGGAGTGCTGTTTGAGCATTTCACCACGGCCCTCCTTTCATCTCGCTCTTTTGCTTTCCTGGTTTATGATTCTGGCGTATTCTCGAGAATCGAAGCTTCTTTCCTCGAGCTTGGAGTCTTTTGACGAAAGGAAAGAGTATTCGGAAAAGTCCTCGTCACGCTTGTTTTCGCGATTGTTTTCGGCGTTCTTGGTGGGAGTTATTGGTTTTACAGGCCCATTTTCTCACCTATTTGTCTTCCTCTTCATCTTACAACTTTTATGACTTTCTACGACTCTGAAACGATCCGAGGGTTCTCAAGAAAACCAAGGAAGAAACGACTTTTAAACGAAACTCAGTATGACGATCAAATCATTGTTCTGCTCAATGTCTACCTTCCTCGGAAAAACTACGAAACTCTGGAGTTGTCTTTGACATGATGACATGACCCTCATGAGTCATGACTATCATGACGCTTTTACGACCTTTTATTGGTGGAAGTGGAAGTGGAAAGGATGGAGAGATAATTTTTGGCTGTGGTTTCTTTCGATTGATCATGTTGAACAACATGTTCAGGAGAAGAAAATGAGAAGGAGAGTTGGGAGATTCGGGTTTTCTAAAACCGTTCTGTTGATGGAGAGGAGGTGTTCTGAGATGCTTTGCTTTGAGTGGTTCAGAGGTTCACGTGGTGTACGCGCTTTCTGTTCTTGTGCTATTCTCTCATCATGCTCTCAGTGAGAAAGAGTGTGAATGTTTGTTTCTTTCGATTGGGGGATCCCATCATCGGGTAAATGGAGTTATTGTTCTCTTCTACTCTCGTCTTCAACATATTCAAGTCAATGAACGTTGTTGAGATGATGCTTATCAAATGTTGTTTATCTGCTTCTTTTGCTTCGTTGCTTTCTCACTTTGATTTGACTTGGTTTACTACTCGCTATCTGCCGTCGGCTGCCTATCATTATTTGCCCTTGCCCTTGACGTAATGGGGGGAAATGATGCTACCACGAGCCCACGAAGTTACGATAACCAAGAACCGCATAGGTAGATTGGTCGATTGCTTTCAGGCCGATGAATACTTGAAATGAGAATAAACAACTCTGTTAGGTGCAAAAAGGGGGGCCAAAAGCTCACTTGTACAACCAACAAAAAGTATCTGGACTTTGACCTTGTATATCACGTGAACTGGTCTTGTTCCGCAACTATCTAGATCTAAAATATACACCCCAAGCCCGCGCAGGGCCGAGGATATGAAGAGTAGGTTACGTAGAAGGACCTAGGTAATTACCTTTCTACCTATACTATCCCTCCCCCTTCAAGATTTCCAAAATGTCCTCCCACCTATTTCTCCCAAAAGAGCATTGGATTTCTGATGCCTATCTTCTTTCCCCCCCTTTCCCCTCTAAACCGTATTGATGTTGTACAATCAGTTTAGTTGTTGTTGCTGTAACCTTTTCCTGTCGCCGTTGTGACCACTCTTATCTGTCCTCCATCCCGTTCGAAATAAGAGTAGTAACGAATGTAATCAGGAACTATTTCTTCCCGCTAAGAACATAAGTCCCCATCTCCAACTCCCTGTACCTGAAAACATGGCTGTGAATTGCGTGTATCTCAAATACAATAATGCTCTTACTAGTTGGGCTGTGAGCCTTTATAATGTAAAGTATAAACCGTAGAATACTGGAACAGGAAAGACGAAGATGAACATCATCTACTTTGAAACAATATGTGTCGAAACAACCCAACTTGTCGTCTACCGTGAATCCGGAATGATTCAAGCTAGCTCTTGGAGATAGCGATTGACTCTGTCACCAATTTCCCGAGGGTTGACCACAATAGTAGCAAACGTCTTAGCCACACCAGCGGTACCGGAAACAAGTGAAGGAGCTCCGCTGTAGAGCATGGCACATAATACAAAGACTAGTATGGGAATCTACAACTTGAATTAGTATGGATATTTCAAAGCAAAGGTTTTCATTCAACTTACCCAAACGAACCACAGCATCTTGTCACGGCTCCCAGTTTTGAGACTTTGAGCGTGAGCTCGTTGGAGCGTTTCTTGCTGCTGCTTGGTTATGCGATGTTTGCGTCCAATCTCAAGAGTTGTCGGGATTTCCTCAGTTTGGATGGCTCCGTGCATTGTTTCTGACGAGTTTTGGTCATAGAGCACCTCGCATTTGGCATCTGCCGCGCCCTCTACTGCAGCCTGGGCAGCTGAAGCCTGTTTAGCATCCATATCCTTCTGCGGGAAGATGTCCTCATATGCTGGAGGCACATCTTTAACTCCGAAGAAGGGTAGAACTCCCCATTTCTTGTTCGAAGAATGGTCGTCGGTTGGTGGTGCTGTGGTATCATTTCCTGGAGATTGTGGCCGCGGGCCACGAATATTCGGGACTAGCGAGCTGATACGCTGCATGACAGGAGCCGTATAGTCGGGCATCATCTGTCCTCCAAAGTTTTGAATTTGCGTAGTCACGCTATTCTGAAGTTGGTGGAACTGGTGGAACTGAAACTGGGGGATGTTGTTCTGGAGCGTGGCCAGAGCATGCTGGATTTGTTGCAACTGGATATTGAGTTGCTCTCGAAGATTTGTCATGGTAGCATTAGGAGTAGCTAGTATTGTGTCGGTAGCATCGACCACATGTGGTGCGACTATCGAGGTACGACGGAGAGGGTCGGCCAGACTAGCTCGCCTCGAGCCGAAAGTAAGGCCGTTCTCTTCCTCGCTCACATCCTCAGTCGATTCGTCAGTATTCGGCTCTCTCGATGAGTCGCTGCTGTCTGACATGAACTCTTGAGAGACAGTGGGCATCATTTGGGTGTGCCCCCACAGGGATACCAAAGAGCTTGTGCTGCTCGCCCTACTGTGAAGAGATCCGACACTTCGAGACCGTGATGGAATTCTAGAGCTCTGTAGGTTGCTGAGGACGGCTTGAGACCGAGCTACGGCCGCAGGGGTAAGTCCTACCTTGGACTTCGAGTACCGCTCCGCACCTTTGGCGATTAGTCGGCGGACTATATCAGGATGATCATTCATCGCCGCCATATGCAATGGCGTGAAGCCACCTTTGTCCTTGATGTTGACGTTAGCACCACGCGATAGGAGACCAGCGACGAATCGATGAAGACCGAGAGAGCAAGCCAGATGAAGCATGGTTTGCCCACTCGATCGTCGAAGGTTAAGTCGAGCGCGGTTGCTACTGTCATCCATATCAATCAGCTCGAGAATACGAAGAAGATCTGCTTCTAATGCTGCGTGATTGTTCCCGTGGCCGTTCATATCGAAACTTGACCCAAAGTTAGGGTTGCTTCCGCTCGCTCCACCTTCGCCTAGCACTATTGTCTTTGCTATCTCAAGTGCATCCGTCATACATCCCGTAAACTTGTGCCCAAGAATAGTGACTGCGGTACGGAGCAGTTGCTGCTCATCGTCATCTACATACGTGAAAGACGCTGAGGGTGAAACAACGGCAGGCCGCTTTCCGGGCTGTTGAATTGTCACAGGAACTCTACCAGCCGTCGGAGATGGCGGCAGCATGCACACCAGGGAAGTCTCTCCCCACCATGTTGTGGTAGTCGCTTTCTGTGGCCCAAAATACACTTCTAAGCCATCATTTGTGAAATTGCGACCAAGAATCGTGATCTCCACACCTCCGGATTTCGGGCCCTCCGGTGGAATAATTCTCAATATGGCAGGCTTTGGTGCTGCAAAGGCAGCCATTATATCCTGGGTCCGCTGAGCATTTAGGGCGTGTTGGGGGAGATGACTGGGACTGGGTGCCCGGCTATGGTGAGCTGACGCTGGAGCTGAGAACAATTGATTCATTGACATGTCCAGCCCCATTGTTCCGTTGGTTGGCCCGAATGCGAATGGGGGCTCCCCACCATTTGGGGTTATACGTCCAGGGCCAAAGGATTGTCGCAAATTGTTGAACATGGGTTGCTGCGCCTGAGGGCTCATAATCTCTCCGTTCATAGGATACTGCGGAGGACTTTGGGCATAGGGCGAGTTCCCCGCTGAAACCATAGGTGCTGGCTCGTTCTGGAATTTCGGTGGCATAATTGTTGACGGCTGATTGGTTTCAATCTTCGTCATCGCAAGACCCGCAGGCACCTTCGCTGACATGCTGGCTTTCCTCTTCCTATTTCCCCCCAGAGGGCTTGTTGGAGAAGCCTGCATTGGGATGTTCCTGGGTGGAGCAGGGGTCATATGATGACCCACTGGCTGGAAAGGTGCTGTCTCGTTCATGCTTTGAAGATCGGAAGTCGACTGGGTAGCGCGAATCGGTAGAGAAGCACTTTGCCTCGGGTCTTGCTGGAACGGTATAGGGACGGATGCTCCCACTTGCTGAGGCGGAGACGGAATGGTATTCGCTGTGAGTCCTTGGGAGGCATTCGGTTGCGGCGGTATGGCTATCTGGTGCGGGTTGGACAAGCTGCTTTGAGAAGAGTTCTCAGGCAACTGATCAGCCTGGGACTGCGACGGAACACCGGTTTTGTGATCATCAGTGATCATGATAGAGCCAGATATTTCCTGAGCGATAAGGCTGCCCTGATAGTCCCTGAGCGTGATAATAACCCGAAAACCGTTCTTTTCCGAATGGTGGCGACAATAGCAAGCAATCCGCATTGGAGTCTCAACTTGCACGGTTCCTTCTGGGACTGAGCTGTGGAGGCCAGCACCCGTTGGATCTGCCATCGACGGCGTGACAATCTGCCACTCTTTCACTTCCTGAGTATTGATGACAATAGCTCTTTCGTTTTGAAACTTGTTCCAAAGCTCCTCTTCCTCCACTTTCTTGTGCTTCTTTCGACCGGCGCGCTTTCGTTCTCGATTGATACAGTTCTCGCAAATGCGCACCTCTCCACCGTTCTTTGGGTCTTCGTCATCGGCCGGTTTCACGTCAGGGACCAGAGGTCGCTTAGCGGCTCGTGCGAGTGCTCGTTCCTTGTTCTGTTCGTCATACATAGCTGTCGTGCAAACTAACATTGTCGATAGATGGACCATATCAGGATGGGGTTGTGGAGGGGGCTTGTGCAATAATTTCGTCTTTGCTATCGCATGCGTGGGAAGATGAACCCTCTTAATGCCTTTGGGTAGATTATGCAAAGTAATCTTGAGCTGAATCTGTGTTTCTACGCGAGACTTCGCCGGCATTGGGTGAATGACTAGTCTGGGTACAGCAGGCGACTGAGATGAATATACTGGCAGGCCGTGAGCAGGGGGATTCGTCACCGGTTGTTGCCAGAATGCGGTGTTGACGAGACTCTGAGGGCTGGGCTGCCATGCTGTTTGCATCCCATTCCCAAACGCACTGGTCGCATCATGAATATCACCAGCAGGAGATGGTATATTAGTAGAAGGATGAGGAGTTGGTGAAGATTCGGTGCTTGCAACTGGCTTGAAAACAGGGGAGACAATATCCTTTGGACTTTTGGCTCTTGCTTTCTTCCGCTCTCTTGGCTTTTTCTATTTCTCAATTAGTTATGTGTTCGGCCACGTGCAATAACAGGTATGACGTACCGCTGTCTTTGCTGCTGGGGCTTTGCGCCTCTTCGCTGCGGGACCTTGTGAAGGCTCAATCTTTTGAGGAACCCCATTTTGAAAGGGAGCTCCTGGAGAAAGTTCGCTCTTCATTGAGAAATCAGGGTTCATAGGACTGCCCTCAAAATTGACGAACTCGGCATAGTCACTACCGTCTTCAATCATAACATCGTCATGCTGGAGTCCATTGCCAAACTTGAATAGGTCAAGAGGTAGATCTGCTGTGACGGCGTCCATCGAGGTACGCGTGGTGTTCGGAGAAGTTCCATCAATGCTTCTCGAAGATCCGGAGGAGGTTGAGCCTCGGTGTGATGATGAGGAATTACTAGCGTGTGTCGTAGGGTGGCTTTCGACATTCGAGAGGGTGATGTGCGATGGTACGAAGTCGAGATCAGGTAAAGTAGTATCTCTTCCCAATTCTTCAATGAAGTAATCGGGATCGGTGCCGAACTGAAGTGGACGCATCGTAAGGTCGATATCCTCTTCGATGCCGCCCTCGAAGTAAGGGAAAGGACTTGAATCGGCCATTATTATTGTTTATTAAGTCGGTAGCAAAGATAAAATATATCAAAATGCAACCAATCGTCCTAGTATGGTCGGTGGGAAGGGTAGATACTCGGTGGGCTTTCGTAAAGCAAGATTATAGTCGTTGGCTAGAGATAGCACCACGAACCTAAAAAGATGAACAATAGTAAAATGGCTGCTCCCAAGGTGACCTGTTGTCGCCTGGTGTGCTTCACAATATGAGAAAAGGGCCTATATTCATTCTGAATTGATTTGATCCCGAGATTAAATTTCGCCGACGATGGTGTTCGAAATAGGGGATTTTTTTCCGCGTTCGTCTCGGAGGTGGCGGTGGGAGTCGGTGAGATGGATGTGGACAGACAGATGCTGTGGTGATGATACAATTCGGGAAGTAGGCAGAAGGCAATAGGTCCTGTCCTTGTCCGACTGTCGGGGTTTGGTTTTCTCAGGCCCGGGCCGAGGCACACGCACAAATAAAAAAATGCAGTGCCGTGTAAGCAGTATGGTTAATGTCGTATTTGTGTCGTGTGTCGGACACTATATCGAAAAAGAATAAAGACTGACTGACAGGGAGGTTGGCGTGGCAGAAAGTTGTGTTGCAAGAGAATGAACAGGAGGGACATGGAGAGAAGACTCCTCCTCCTTAGTTGGCTAGATCGACCACTAGCCCGCCAAGTCCCTGAAATTGGTGGAATACTACCTCCTTAGAGTACCTGCTTCTAGTTAGACGTACGGACCGGGGAGTGTCGTGGTGCCCTTGTCGTCGGGTGCCTTGATAACGCTAAAGAGATATCGGCCAAACAGGTGCGTCGTGATAGGTTGGCTCATAAACTTACTCTCCACCCACCAGCTGCGAACGCCGAGGAATCGAAAACATAAAGCTCCATCAAGGTTTATCTGACCAATGACACCCATAAAAAACTCAATTGATAATGCGCGCCGTCTAGGTGCATACAGTTCTGAGCGGCATGGTTCGACAAGAGAGAAAAATATGACACCTCTTTTTACCTCAAACTGTAAGAAGGTATAAAAACCCAGGATAATGTATTGTTCAACTGACAGGGATATCGGGACAAGCAATAGCAGACGGCAGCGCCCGCGGGTATCCGTGCGAGCATCGGGGCCGTGTCACCGAATTAAAGGCAATGTATGATGAGTATAAGATTTTGGGGGTGTGTGTGTGACACGCCTGCCAGGCCGGAGCACGGACGGAGAACATGTTCCAAAGGTAGGGCTGAATTCCGGATGAAGGGATACAACACTCACATAATCAATCACCTTACAATCTCAAAAAGCAGAGGTTTTCTCACATCTGTCTGGCTGGCCAAAGATGAGAAAAGGGGAATGTCAGATCAAGTCAGGATAGCGAAATCGACCCCTGTTCATATAGGATAAACAAGTGTATTTGGACTCATGAAAAGATCAGCCGTATCATATCGTGAGAATATACACAATCTATCTGAACAAGTAGCCGAGCCAGATGATCAAATCTTTATATTTCCCTATATACGCTCCGATACAACACTGCAACACACATTCTACCATCCATCTACTTGAACAAATCCAACTTAAGGATTGAACATCTCTCCCAACAACAAGACTTCATAGACACCAAGCTACATTCTTCAATGCCAACTACTCAACACAAAAGGCAAAATAACTTTTAGATGTGTGTCAACCGCAATTGCGATTACACTCTCGCTGTGCAAACCATTCGAATCGAATAGAAGAATACGAGCAAGAAAAGGATAACAGGGTGAGAACCTTGGCCTATCCTGAGCAATCGCAAAGAACGATACAGTTCTAAACAACACGCAGGCGCAAGCCTTTGAACTCCCATGTCTATATTCGTGTCAGCTCGGCTGCTCCATAGCCTGCTCTTCATCAGGGAACCGAATCTTCCGCGGAGGCGGAACAGCAGCAGCCTGCGGACGAGGCAAAGCAGCAGCGGCCACTCCTCCTTCAACGGGAAAAGTAGGTTCGTCATCATCATTAGGACTCAAGTCGCCTTGCATACTGGTCCTCGTCGACTGCATCCGCGACTGCTGTCCCGACGACTCCTGCGGACCAGGTGGGATGATCGAACCGCCAATCCTGAAGACGGGTCTAGCAGAAGTCGAGCGAGAATCATTCGGTGTATTGGATCCCTTGTCTGGCCTCGAGAAACGGTCCATGATGTTGCCGATTTGGAAAGGAGGCCTCTCGGGCTCGCCGGGCGTTGATACAGTTCTTGAGATCGTTCGTGGGAGATAGAATCCGAGTTTTCCCAGCGGTATACTGAGACCATGAACCACCTTCAAATGTAGTTAGCCTTCGCTCGTCGATCATCATAGGCTGGCTGTACGACTTACGACACTGACAACAACCATGAACCAGACTATGACGCTCACGGTCTCCGCCAAATTGGCTACATCTGACCTGGGCTCATCACCACCTCCAGGGTTCAAAGTCGCAATGAACTGGTTGGTGACAAACTACAGTTTTGCATGTTAGCCGTGATCCTGATCACAATTCTCGAAAAGGTCGTCCGTCTGAAATGGTATCGGGCTCTGAAAACATGAATAACTCACAAGATAAAAGATAGCAGAGCAGCCAATCGGGCCGAAAAATCCCATGAAGATCGCATGCCTAATGCCCTCAATTTGATGGATCTTCTTATGGATCGCCAGCACAAAGGGTGGTCGTCTTAGTAGGAGGATTAAGATTGCTAGAGGGATCAGACGCCCAATCGGGATAACGCTGTTGGCAACGAAAGTATGCCAAGGGCAGACGACTCCGTACCACATGAAAATAGTGACGTTCAGAAGCATATCAATAGTAGGTTGAAGCGAGCTAGATATCGTCAGTACATCATGTTCTACGCCTCATGGGTCAAAGGGGTATATTTATCTGAAGCTTACTGCATTGTTTGGTTAGTATATCGCTTGCAAACGAGTTTAGAGCGGATAATGACAAACCTCGTCAAGTGTTTCCAATCTGAACCAGTCGTCCCAGGTAAAAACATTACCCGCAATGAAGTTTGCGAGAATATCATCACTGCCGATCAAACCACAAGTACCCGTAATGAAAAGTGCCAACGACAAGGCAAAAACGAGGAAGCTCTCTCGGTCAACAAACTTTTTCTCTTCACAATAATGAAGGAGTTCCTTGGCGACCCATCCCACCGCAGCGCCGTAGATGGTGCTGAGAATGATTGTATAACCCCAAGTCTCTCCGAACCAAAGGCCGATGGCAAGTCCACCGCCTCCTGGAGTAGATCCCGCGCCATCACCGACGTACTTGATCAGGTACAGGGCGAGAAACAAAAACGGATACCCCAGACCATCGTTGGCTCCGGACTCGGCGATGATAATCTTCTGAAGGTCCTTGGGCACATTGTGGTCGGCAAACTTACCTTTGACGATGACGTTAGACAAGACGGGGTCGGTCGGCGTCACACAAGCTCCGAGTGCCAGGGCATGGAGAAAGGGGATGTGTGGAACGAATGCCCAGACCAAAAGACTCGTCGCCAGCCACATGGCGGTCATAATGGGTCCCAGGAGGAGCGCGAGGGGCTTCCATTCTTTCTGGAGGTAGCGGCTGGGCAGCTGTACACCGGCCAGAACAAGCTGGACGCCGAGGACCAGGCGCGTGAAATACAGGGTGATGAGATCAACATTGGCTTGAGATCCCGCATAATTGAGTGGTTTTACCCAGTCAAGTGCATGTGGTGAGAAAGTTATGCCAGCTAGCAGAGATATGACTAGAAAGGTAACAGGGCGTTAGTAACTCTTCATTGTATGTGGTGAATCATGAAATGGCCGGCAGTTATTGAGTCAACTTACGGGCTTCGGAGAGATAGAAATTCTCCTTCAGCAAGTACGAGACCAAGCCAAATAGCGAGATCCAACCCCCAAGAACACTGACAACAATGTTGAAATCGGTGATCCTATAGAATTGAAGAAATCCACCATTAGTACCACATGCGCCGCCAAAGTTCCCCCAAGAGTTGGTTATTTACTGTAGAATCGGCATCGCGACGAGCGATGACGCTTAAGCCGCGGGATGCCGAGTTGAAGACGTGAAAATTCTTGGTCACGTAACTCCCGAATCGTCAATCGACGTACGGAGAGCCGGCAAGCAGCGATGAGCTGGAACAAAGGAAGTAAATGTTATCGAATCATTTGGTAAGTATGCAATATATGTAGGAGCGACTTGAAGGCCCGCCACCGTTACAGGTTGAACAGAGCAAGAGGGTGAGTGTTCTCAAAGCAATGGCCTCAATGCTTTGAGCTTCGGCAAGGGGTTTGCTGAATGTCTCAATCAAGAGATGTTGTGGTGTTGGCGGATCAAAGTGAAGCGACTCGATCCATGAAGCAATAGATTCCTAGGTAAGATATGAAAGATAGACCAATGATGATGGGGGGCAAAAGATAAAGGAAATAGTTGGCCGAGCCACCCAACAGTGACGAACAGGGCAGGCACGCAATAGCTCGGGTTCCACAGCCGCACAGAGCGCCCCACTTGGGTTGCCGACTATCCGGACTTGTCCGGACGTCGGGCGCCTGTGAAAGGCGGCAGGCGGTCGACATTTCATGTTGCTAGAGGTATTGATTCCACATCTTTGAACGGTCGGTAGACGGCGGGGCTGACCGATACGATCGGCGCCAGGTATGATGAGCCAGATCCCTCCAACCTAATTCCAATCTGTTGTTACCCCGGAATCTGACAATGACTCGCAATGAAACGTGCTAGAAGGCTTATTAAGATGTAGTCAAGTTCAAGATCTTGTGAATCCCAGGGAAATCATATGTTCTGTGGTTTTCCCTTATCAAGAGGTTTTAGTTTAATGGGGTCGTATCAATTCAGTGCCTACATGTATGCATACAAGATGAGACTAATTTGCAACTTTGTGCAGGGATGAGCCATCGGGGTAAGATATTACAAGATGCTCTGACGAAATATTTCAGAGCTGGACAGACAGCGAACGATATGCTGGCTCCCTCAGCCAAATACCGGATGCTATGAGCCTAGGATGTGATGGCACACCCATTTGTAAAGGGTATACAGTGGAAAGTACCCTATTACCGACCGAAGATTACTGAGTCTTTTGTTTCTTCGAACCCTCAACAGCGAGCTTGTCCGCGGCGATGTTGCCGGGGTCGTCTGCATGACCTTTGACGTACTGGAAAAGCGTCTTGGTGCCCAGTTCTTCGCGTTCAACCATTTTGGCACGAATGATCTTCATAACGTCCTGGTTCACCACATCCTGTCCCGTTGAGGTCTTCCAGGTTTCGCCATGCTCCTGCCATTTCTTGTACCAAATGGTTATGCTGTCGATAGAAAGCTTACTATCCGTGTAGATTCGGATCGCTTGACTCTTCTCTACCCCTTCTATGGCGCGGAGGATGGCCGTGAGCTCGGCTCGATTATTAGTCTGGATATCGCCCTCCAACCGCTCCGACACGTTGCTAGGTTCCTTGTTTAGCACAGGAGTAGGAATGTTGACGAGAGATTATTTGACTTACCGTTCATCACCCTCACCCCAGTAAACACCGATGCCCGCCACAGGATTATTCCTGCCATTATTGCTGCAGGCACCATCCGTGTAGACAGCCTCCACATCAGGATCATCATCGGGGTACTCTTTCTTCTCGTTCTTCTTAGTAGATGTCTTTTTCGCCTTCTTCTTAGGTGGCTCCAAGCCCTCATTATCAAGAAGCCATTGTTGGGCATCAGCATTTCCATGTGCGCGCATAAAATCAATAGCGTCCGCTCGGCTAGAGAACTTCTTGTGCTTGCGCAGGTTACCGGACTTTTGCGCCTCGCTCCAGTCGGTATAGATGCCAGGATTGGCACCAACGGCGATCGCGTAGAATTTGTCTTCGGCAGGCTTCTTGTCGACTGATGTTTTCTTCCCGAGCACGAAGGCTTCGGCGTCTTCGAGGGTCTGAAAGCCCTTGTCTGAATGAGAAGAAAGGCCAATGGTTAGTTTAGAGATGTAATAGACGCCGGTTGGTTTCGCCACTTCTTACGCGAGCTGCCCTTGAATCCCTCTATCTGCTTGTAACATTCTTCGTAAGTGTCATACACGCCTGGCTTATGACCACAGCGCACTGCGTAGTATTTTGGCTTGTCCATCTTTCGTTTCTTGCTGCCCTGAGTGGTTTCGTCTGTGGTTTCCGTGCTTGTGGTCGCGGGTTCAGAAGCGGGGAGCTTCTCCGCCTGAGCCTTCGTCGCACTCTTGGTTGCCGGCATTATGATCGCTGTGGGTACGTGATTGGAGATTGATGCATTCACCCGTAACACATGCCTGTTGTAGGCCGGTCGAAGAGGAAGAAGTACCAAACACGGGGCTTTGTTGACACTCGCCGCGATGTGGTATGAGACGGGTAGGCCAAAGGCGCGCAGGGGCATGGGTCGGAATATCAAAGAAAGGGCATTTTTGGAACACCCCAGCAGCAGAAGGCCTGAAAGACTACTTGTTTCCGCTTGCGTCAATTTTCCACCTCATTCTTTCACGTCTTGAAATCGGCAAGAGCAGGCCAGGGCAGGTAAGTAGACTAGCAGGTAAAACCAGGGTCTGGGGTAGATTGCGTCAGGTCCAGTGGAATCGATAGACCTTGACAGTCAATATAGATAAGCTAAGCAAGCCCCCACACCAAGTAACATTTAGGCAGTCGCATCTCCAAATGACTACATACTCCGTACCTTCTCCGGTACCTCAAGTTTCTACAATCACACAGGTGTTGTTTGTCTATGTGAAAATCGTATGCACCTTATACCAGGCACGCGTGATATTCACATTCCATACATGTCATGCCAGTCCATGCAATTACTTAGACATTGGGTCTCTCCGTTCTTTGAAGATGCCGACCCTATCTACCTACTGATACACCCATCAACCCAAGACGTCCCAAGATACTTGCGTATCCGAGAGATACCTGACTCGTGAAGACTCATCCGTATTCCAGATGAAACTCCTTATGCTCTGCTTCTTGACAGGCTTCTACCATGCTTCGTGGTTGTCGTTAACACAGCGTGCATACCATAACACAGCCATAACAAAGCAGTCCCTTCCTCCTTTTTATTACACATCCCCACTTCTATTCATGCATTCCATAGTGCCAAAGCGAGACAAGAGGACTACCTAATTCCTGTGCTCGCCGAAACCCAAATTTCCTGCTTGGTAGGGATAACAAAGGCGATTCTCATACATGGAGATGAGGGTCAACAATGAGATGCTCAACACTGTCTGTCTCCCACTCCCAGCCGAGCATACTCCAGTTCAGCTCCTTGCGCCAGTGCAGGCCAAGGCCGCGACCACCACCACATGAAGCATCGCCGGAATCACACATACGGGACCCACCACAGGTATCGTGACTGCGGTCCTCCGAACTCATTCCACCCGTGAGAGGCATCCGGTGGCGAAAAACGATGCGGCCCATGCGTGAGTGAAGGATTGCCATGGCACACATAACACATGGCTCATGCGTGAGATATAACTCGAGTTCGTGACAAAGATATCCGTCGGGAGAAGGATGCTCGGCATCTAAAACAACACGCTCGTCGTCGAGCAAAGGTTTGTCCTGGAATGCTTCGAATTCCATAATACCCGCAGATGGGTGCTCACGGTTTTCGCCGCGAACTAATTTCTGTGCTACCATGCTGATTGCTCGCAGAGCTGCGTGTCCCAGAGGGTTACCAGTCCGACCGGTTCTTTCTTGTTGGTACCAACGAGCGTCTGCGGCGAGGGCAACTATTTGTGTAGTCTCCTTAGTCTCTGTTTCAGATGCTGAAGGGTACATATCTGCCATGTCATCATTCATGTCGTTGCCCTGTGACTGATTATCTGAGTGTATAGGGTTGTCGCAGAGATCGAGAGATTTCACAGCAGTTGTTAGGGTCTCGTCAGGATCAGCTGTATCGGCATCGGCCCCATCAACTCCATCGGCATTGGTCTCGGAATTGTTGGGCTTGGAGCTTGTATGCTTCTCAGGTCTGCCAGGTACGGTTCGTTTGATGATGACGGCGCCAATAGGCTCTCCGTAACCAGCCTTTTGGGATTTTCGAGCAACTTGATGGGCCAGTGTCATCCAGACAGAAGCATCGCGAGACACAACGGATGTAGTACGGCAAATGCTGCTTGGGTGAGGACCCAAAGGGTTATTCTTTCTGTAGACCGTCTGCCAGAATTGTTGTGACCATAGATTCGCCTGGACTTGAGATGTAGGAGCCAGCAGAGGAACCGGGATTATGCCGATGAAAATGTCATCTCTAATGCCATCAACAGAGGCAAGACCTCTCACGAGTTGGTCGTAGGGCATCTCATCTTTGGGGCCCAGCAAGATGTAAAGCCAGTTGGATTTCCCAGTATGAATCGCTCGTCCATTCCCTTCATTCATAAATTGCGACTTTAGGTGGGATGGGAGATCGATAGGCTTGGAGCACCGACGCAGGTGTGGAAGGTTCTTAGCCGTATCATCGCCGGCCAGCGCTCGTGCAATCCTACCGCGAAACCAAGTCAGCGACAACCAAGCACCCACGCAAAAGATGGGTGAACCAAGAACCCACGTAACAATATCATTAGTGAGGCGAGTCGGAGCTCGTGTGATGTATGCGAGACCGAGAGTAAGATTGTCTCGCAGCTCGAGAGTTGTCTTCAGAGGGACAAGGGTACCAGAATTAATATTTGCAGGAATGAGCCGTCTAGAGACGGGGTCGAGCGTCTCGACGACTTCCTTCATGGAATCGCTCATAGCGGATACCTTCAGTAAGCACACAAGGCGTCAATTCTGGAGAAATATAGAGGAGGAGAGGACAGCAATGGACAACGGTAGTCAGGGTATATAGAAACAAGGGTTTGAAATGGCCAGGAAAAGAGACACGTGCCAACACATGAGGTGTGAAGAGTGAGTTTGACAGTGTAGAGAAGAGGAAGCTGAGGTGAGATGTTGATCAAGACGTTTGAGTTTGCAATCATCTCTTGAATTGGGTGGCAGGTAGGGTGTGGCGGATGAGAGAGTGAGGATTGGGGAAGAAGGTGGAGGGGCTCTGGCTCACATGGATGGAACCTGAGTCGGCTTAGTCGGCGTATTCCTTGGTTCAGTTCAGCAGGTACATTCAGAATGTTATGCCAAATTGAATGGCACAATGAAGAAGGTAATAACAGGATTGAGGGTCCCGTCAGTTGCGCAGCAGCAGGGAGACGAGCTAACATCTAGCGGTTGCTAGGAGACAATGAGAGAAGGTTTCCATTGCAATTGCCGAATAAGGCAGAGATGATTTTAGCGTGATTCGCACTCTATGGCAATAACAAATGACGCGTTAGTAGGCAATGGGAAAGCAGGCCTGGGGACGAACTTGGTGATGTTCGTTGTAAATGCCAGAATAGCACAAAGACACAGAATTACACATGTTACAAAATTCCATGTTGCCTCCTTCCTCGGATCAGCCATAATGCCCACTATCGTAGACAATCATTGGATCAATGGAGGGGCATATCGATAGCGATAAGGTACCTTTTCGGAAGGACCCTTGCTCCAAGCCAGAGCAAGCTGTCCATTTTGGGAACTTCACCCCACGCCGGTTAGTGAAGAAGAGATGCAGCTATTATACCTGCAGATGTATGGGAAATTTCACAGCCAATAACACAAAGGAAAATAGATTATCAACACAGATATGCACTTTGTTCAGAAATGTCCCCAGTTAAACGGTACTATTTATCTACCTTGAGTCGACCATTATCGAAAACGAAAGGAACGAAAGTTCTCATGCTGGTAGCAAAGGAGGAAGCAAGATGGACATGAGAAGGGATATCGTTAAGGCATCTAAAAGTGCAAGATTAATTGTACATAAAGAGCGTATCAGAAAAAGCAGCCTGTTGGTATGGCTTTCTCGCCGCCTCAGGTGAGTGTCGAAATTAATCCTTCTGGTCTTAACGAATAGGTGCAGCGGAATTTCTTCACACATCCCATCTCTGTTGTTGACTTGGCGCCTTTGAGAATAGGTACGTCACAAGCGCTGTAAGCCGTCTATCAACCTACAATGACGTGGTGAGTTCAAACCAAGACCTTGTTATCCCATGAATCATGCTCTCGACATCTGAATACCTTGAGTCGGATATTGGCTCAGTGCCTAATTTGTTTAGTATTATCTCCGAAATCCTTTCGAATGGATTCGCGGGCATCCTACTCAGTAAAAACCGGGTAAAGTGGTAAATCCCCATGGAGAAACCCCGAACTGTCTTTCCCCGACGTTGAGTTGCATGATTAATTGTTCTCGATGATGTCAGTCTTGCATGCCTCACCGCCAACTGAAACTCTTTCCAGTCGGCTTGATCGAAAGCTGGCACAGAGACGCCAAATTCTTAGTTACCGGTGCTGACAATCAACTGCATTGCGCAGGCCTGCATAAAAACCATGTTGTTTCTCATACCATTAGATACTGAAAGTCGTAGTTAAAGGGAGATGGCTAATGAATATTGTTGGAAAGTCAATCATTGAAATCGATGAGCTAATTATTCCACATTTAAATGCACATGGATGGAATTGGAGACAGATCTTTCTCTCACTGTCAAAAATATTCCTGCTCAGTGGTTGGAACGTCAAATTGACATTACCAATCTATACTAAACTCGAATAATCTGATATTTAGCTTCTTTGTCTGAAATACTCGTATGCCCACAAGGACAGCGCTATTCCTAGCCGCCCGCACAGTAAGTCGGGCCGGTGGTGCATCAGAAATAAGCACAACACCGAGCCTCAAACCATTTCAGATTCATAACTGTAAAGCCTGCATGTCAGACAAGCATCCAGATCACATAGACCCTTCTTATCATTGATGTGGTGGTGTCTGGCCCAGATTCCTTTCCTCCAGTCAAGCCTCGACCCGTGCGCTGAGGTCATGATCCTCTATTTCGAAGACAATTTATCTTGGAGTTTTGCTTGCAATCTGACGAGTGCTACCCCAAGGTTTAACCACGTGTGTGGGTGTTTGGTCCCAGTTGAAATGCTACCAACTTAAATGTTACCGAATCGCATAGGGCCACAATATCTATGTTTATCACGACAACCCTTGCTGATTGCTAAAGTGTCATGACGCATCTGACTATTGGGCTTATCTTGCATTGCCATCAGACCTAGTGAATAAGAGAGTTCAACGTGGGCGGCAGTTGGAGAATTCCGACGGAGATGGACGAAGACACCATTTCGCTGTGTATCACAGATGACGCACCCCGGCCAGGGCATTTTGGAGATCTGGGATGAATCTCACCTGTCAGTTGCAGAGCCAAGTATTTTTCTGACGCCTCATCCGGCCGAATTGGATCAATAAGAAGATGGATCATTAGACATGATGGAAGGATGGCGACATTGCCAAGCAAAGATTAAGGCCGAGTGGCCCGAAGCAGGCTGCATAGGTACAGCGGGAGGGCTTCATTCAAAGCGCTTTGGGTGTCACAGCCCGTGATTTAGGTAGGTACACATTTATGAAACGTGCTGATTTAAGGGATTTAACGACGAAAGGATGGACAAGCCTTGGCCGTGGACATGGACGCGTATTTCGTACAATCCTATCTCTTCGCCTTACGAAAGTCCCGACTGCAGCGGTGTGGTGACCGTAACGCGGGCCAGGCTCGTGCGAAAGATTACGCCCTCTGTTGTACGATTATCTGACGCAATGCCGGACACTTCAACGTCTATAGCACTATCTACTAGTTTTCCTTTAGGCCTATGTGAGCATTTCGTATGGAGATCTAACTCCCAAGCGGGTAAGGGCGTAAATTGATCGATGAATTTGAAACCGACTGCTGCAAAACGTTCAATTTATCTAGAAGGATACTGACCGAATTCAAAGTTGCTGCAGCCTGACAGTATCTGTAAATCCTGGGGTTAGGGGGGGGGGGGGGGGGGGTGTACGCTTCAAAAACCCAAAACATAACATGAGGTTGGTTTATTACAAATTTTTGGGGGGAGGGGTAAACAAATTCAAAATATTTA